>LUCH01002981.1:48679-59957 GCA_013368495.1 Paragonimus heterotremus
TAATTGAATGAAAAGTTTTATTTCACTACTTGTAGTTAACATACAAAAATATTTGGGGTCAGCTTCGAAATCAACACAGAAACTTCACCAAAAATATTCTAGGTTAGAAAAAACAGACATGTCAGAGTAATGATGCATGAAAGGAGTTAATCAGAACAGGATGAAAATTTTCGCGGTCCAGCCCGTGCTCTTGAACTGTTTTATTTGAGTTGTGCTAGAATAATAACTAGTAAAGCAGAGAAAATAGAGACATGGGAGAAACATTGGTAACCGGTCACCCGTTTTTGAATAAATCTTAATTTTTGAACATATTGAGCACATCAATTATTCTGTTTATTCTAGAGCTCCACTGAAAGTCCTTGATTTAACTACATGGTATAATGCAGGGTTACTCGAACTATGCTGAACATTTGAACGTTCTTCGAGACGCAGCTTGTAGTTTACACTTAAATATTTTTGTCATTGTTCATAGTCTACGAAAATACTATTTCTAATGTTCTGTTTCACGAATTCGATATCTTGAATGAGACTAGTTTTACAATGTCCCAATGCACTAAGTGTCAATGTCACGCTGTCCAAATGAGCTACTTAGACAGGTCCATAGGGACTGTAGTTTTATGTTCTTACTAACTATTATAGTAAACAGTTTATTCTAATAATCAGAAAACAAGCATAAGTAATACCTAGAATAATTCAAAGTCGACTTCCTTTGTTTATTAACATAATACTCGAAGTGCACATTACAACTTCATCGGAAACTCCAATAACTTAGTCACAGTGGGTTATGCTCACAGCTAGGCTAACACTACTGCATTTTCTTCGCCAATTTTTCTTACCCAGAGTAGGCAGGTTATTTCCATCGGTAAAACACAGTATGCGTCAAGCTAGTTTATATGATAAGTGTAATGCCTACTTTGTAAACAGAGTCAACAAAATTACGAGGTTTGCTCATTGTGTGCATCAATGTCACAGATGTGAATGAACATGGGCGACGTCCAACTTGTGATAACCACATTCTCTTCCTAATCAACCAAAAATACCCTCGTTAAAGTAACGCGTATGTGTAGAGCACGCAGTGTCAGTTTTTTTTCGTTGCTCACCTCAACAACAGAAACACCTCTTGTAATGCTCCTCGCAACACGTGGGTTCATTGGAAGTATTGAAATCTTGTGAGCTGGAAATAAAAAAGGCGTGACCGGTGACGACATCAAGGTTAAATGGGAACCATGTTACAAACCGCTTCTGTGTCACATTAATCCAATCGGACAAACAACAAAACTGTACAACGACAGTAACCACTAATAATCAGTTTAGGTAAATCACAAATGAACAAGAAATGAGAACACGTTTTTCAAATTTTAGATATATTACTTACCGGAGCGTTCCACAGCATGCCCGGCAACCGAAACAGTGTTTGTGATATACCCGGCCTCTGATTTGACAACCGTCGTTAGGACAAATTTGTTTTCCACACGCATAACAAAACGACCTTCCGGCAAAAACATTGTGACCGACCTAAACGACGACGAACTTAAGTTAGAGCGCATACAAATCAGTATAACACCAAAAAATAGTTTGCAAAACGCGTGTTCCATGTTTACAACTGCATAATTTTACAGTCATTACTAAATGAACACTCTGCATTTTGCACCAGAAACTAAGCAACCATAAATAAGTCGTTAAAAACAAGTATCTCTTTGAACAAGATAACTGTGCAAACTATACGCTTGCTTCAACCTTGACGATCAATACGTGACCGATTTTTTCTAATTAATTTGTGAATTCAGCATGCAAAAATTATCAGTTTTTATTAGAATATTCAAGTACGGTTGCACAAGTAACTCCTATTTGTAAACAAAACATGAAAAGACATGCCTTAGGTGGTTTTTTCACTTTGCTTTCCTCAGACAATAATTTATAATTCAATCTAGACATTTTCTCGTCAGAACGGTACGTTTATTTTGTCTCAAGAGAAGAACAACTGTCGGAGTTTCTCTGTTCACATAAAATCAGCCATTGCAGAATGAAAAATCACTGCATATGCAAAAAGTAATTTATTGCTAGTTTTTTGCATTCTGGGTCAACTGATCCACCTAAGTTCACTTAACGTGTCAAACACTGCGTTGTTGCCAAATAAATTGGCATGTTCAACGATAAAGACAGACTGCCACAAGATGCTGACTACAACTGCATCCCACTCGTTTGCATCGCGGTTCAAAAATGTGAAAGTTTTCTTTTTAGCTTTGGTCTCATGATCACCATTGTTGGTAGAGAGTTTTGGTGTTCGAAAGTAACCGAATGGGTTCTGTGCTTTGTTTGTGTAAACTAGCTAACGGTTGGTTTAGAGAAGCCATGCAGTGTTCATAACATTGGCTTACATTACATGTACTAGCTTCATCATTTGTCGTGTTTTCAACTTCAGTCGCTTGTTCGTCTGAAAATAAAAGAAAATCAAACAGACAAATTTGTTACTAAGGCATATCGGCGTCACTAGACATTATCGATTTTTGGAAGGTATATAACTGTATGGAGGGGCAATTTATTATAAAACATCACAAAACCATCGCAGTATTATTGATGCATGGTCAGGTGACACATAGAACGGGAACAAACGTGTTTCTGTTGTAAGTTTATTATGGTCAGCCGCATATCAGGTGCCAAATACCTGTTGATAACGTAGATGCAATAAATCTCCCTGGTATATAGTGTCCCACTGTGCCACACATTGTTATGTACTGCAACCTTATTCACAATGTCTTATGTTTCTAGATGCTGTATTCCATAATCCTTTTGTCTTGGTGTGTACAACGATATCTTAAATAACTATTCATAACATAAGCCATTAATACGATCTTCCAAAATTTAGTCTGTTCTGTTTCATCCGTTGTTCTATGATTATACTGGTTTAAATAAAATCATTTCAAGCTGTACAGTATCATATTCCTAAGAGTTTTCAAACTTAACTACATGGCTGAAACGTATATGGTGTACATTAATGGCAGTGTCGACAATTCTAGAAAACTCTTCGGCCATTAACTGATTATTTCCAAGAAATAATCCACCATGTACTTCAAGCGTATTTTACTCAAGAGGTAGTGATTCGGATTTAAGTTGCATTTGATTATTACGTAACAGACTAAATCTTGCAAGCCATTTACATCTCATTTTCATACAACGCCATGTAATTAAGCCAGACGTTGATTAAATTACTAGATACGAACGTTTGCAAAGTGGAAAGGCTGACATTATTTTAAAGATTGCCGCCAGAACTAGAGGCTCCAATATTTTTAAACCGAATTATCGACAGAAAACTGACCAGAACAGGCGACAGTGTTTGCATAATCTTCCGGACAGTAGGCTCTTCCGTTTAATTCGCGAACGGAATAACGTCTGAAAAACAGTAACACAAATCCTCTCACGATTTTGACTTCGGTAGACTCATACAGTTAATACGCTTATTTGGCAGTGTTTTCGTAAACGGTTGTTGCAAACAGCTGTTACATTCTGATAACGTCTAACAAGCTTGTGCACAAAACAGATGTTAAATATATTTTTTTGATCGCCAGTTTACTCTGGAAATACACCTTATTTATCACGGTAAATCAGCGGTTAATCTTCAACCGTTCCACTGGCTTTCCTTTGGTTTACTTAAAGTGAGCGACACTGATTTTTATAACTTTGCGACTAATCAAGGAGAAACAATACAGTCATTTCATTTTCAAAAAAAAGATACCGCCATAAAACTGGTGTAAATTTTACTCCTAGAAAAGCGAGATGTTAGCAACGGTTCCCCAACAAAATCTGCAGCCTAGGCCATAATTTAGTTAAATTCATAACGAGTTATGTGTCACCGTTTTGGGGATTCCGAACAAATTGATTACAAAGGTCACACGCCAGAAAGTAAGATCGCTTTCGATTTTCTTTTAAATGCGGAATATATTCAGAGTATTTCTTAATTTAGAAACTTGCTCACGTACCCAAGACGTCGGCAGCAAACGGAACAGCGCACGCATTCGTAATGGTAAAGTCGTCCTCCAAGGAGCAAACAGTTAGTGGGTTGAATCGGCCGTTCACAAACGCTGCACTTTCCAATGAATCTAATCGGTTCATTCTGAATCAGGGTAAGGTTCGTTTTGACAAATTCAGATTTTAACAAGTAAAATGTATTATAGAATAGCAATTTGCTGTCAAAATAGTGAATTTTCTTAAAAAAGTTACTTACAGTTGGTAATTGAGTGAGCATTATGTCAGCAGGCAACCCCTAGTACCGAGTTGTAGGCAACTGCTGGTTTATTAGAAACAATAATTTGTCCTGAGTTTGTCAGCAGTATTTCACATGGATTGTCAGAATAACTTACGAAAACGTTCCCTCGAAAATACGATGTGCCAGAATATCTTGTGCACCGTTACTAATAACTACTCGGTAGGTCATCAATTTGGCAACAACAAACAAAATGCAACCGATTTACAGGGGTCAAAATGTTTTGAAACTTTCTCGTAATGTCGGCTAAACGACTTCAACCATAAAAATGTGACGTACGGGATCCGTGGGAGGAACTCATTCAATATTACGCGTCGTGTTTGTCATATGATGGCCACTAATTGGATAGTTGAATTTGTGGTCCAACTGAGGTCTCAACGCGGAACCCAAGTGTGAATAGGGATGGCCACGTTGCATGCGCACGGGCGTATTTGTTTGTCAGACAGATCTTTTTGTCACGTAGTGGGTGACAAACAAATGGCAAGAAATTTTCCAATAACACTATTGGAATTCACCCACTTTGTCATGCCAGGCTGCTTTTTGTCTGATAATAATCTATAGTAAACGATCTTCTTGGCTGCGAAAACTTCAGTTTACGACGGTGGGATGATCGATGTCAAATAAGTGTTGTTTAAGAAAGGCGTGTACAGTACTAGCTGAATGATAATTTAAGTACCGGGGTTTCCGACCATCGTTGAAAGGCTTCCTACTGCATCCTACAGGTTCGTTAGCGCACACTTCTAGTTGATGAACGGCCTGTCCAAAGTAAAGTGCCCCATACCTTTCAAAGATAAGTAGGTGGAGATTGTCTGATTGTTCAAGCCACAGGTCCGTTTGTCTTCAATTGGCACGACATGCTCATTATCGCACTGGTGTTCTTAGAAACTAGACTGATGTGCCGGTTGAGTTTTCCTCCAAAAATTTCCCTCACTACAAAATAACAACTAGCATACAGTCAATTCCGGGGCTCACTGATTATGATAGAGGTTATCTCTTGGGTGTGCTACACTATCTGGCCATACAGCCATCAACTTTTGATGTCCACTCGATGTTTGTTTTGTTAATCATTATTCCTCAGAGCATTTTACTAACGAATTCCTGTAAAATAATTCGAATACAACTACTGACGACTTGCATACGTGAGGTTCAAACCAATATTAAAAGGGGCTGTTTGAAATTAGCATCCATTCGATACATTTCCGTTTTCAGCTTACTACCAGCCGTTCTACCCGCGCCACAAATTAGAGAGCTCAGTTCATAGTCTACCGATTCCTATTCGTTCTTAATTTTGGCTCAAATGAAAGACAGTTTTGTGGTCGATAAGTTTATCGACAGTTTTCGTGTTCATTTTTAGTTATGTGTCATATGGATGGATCAGGAGGTCCAGAAAAAAAATACTCTTCAAGGCTTACTTAAATGACTCAAAAGTAACGGAAGATATTACAAAGCCCAAAGAAACTGCATCACTTTGCTGATGCAGCAATCCTTCACTATCAGTAAAGCAGACTGTATGCAAAACTGTCTAGGTTTTACACTTCAATCAACTGACAAGCCAATACTTTCAAACAAAAAGGCATCGGTTGCAAGACTCTTACGCGTGCCGTTCACAAATTTCCTACGTGAGAATTTTGATGAAAATCAAGGCAACACAAAAATGAGGTAAACCGTTGTCAGAACTAGTGCAAATTTCTCTCAGCTTGGTATCCAGTTGAGTGGAATTACAGATAAAGTCCGTTGTCGATTTGCCGACGATCATAAGCAAATTTAGTTTTATCCATGAAACTTTATCTCACCGTAATAATGAGTGTCAAACGTACACTTCGCAAAACTGTACGTAGATCTTTAGAAGTAAAGAAGGATACTTTTTATGATTATATACCTTAGTGTATCTGTAATCAAAATGTGTAGTTCATTACGTATGAACGGTGGGGCATTTAAATGAATGTAATTTGGTTATGTGTAACGTTATGGTAGTCAATCTAATCAAGGTGCGGTCATAGACCTAACCAGTTACCTATGTTGACGACTTCTGGTGTTGTGTTTCATACCTCACTGGGTCACACAATTGAGGTAAAAGTTAGCATTGAGATTCTAACTGACAGTGCACCAGTTGGGTATGACAGATGTTTGACAACATACTGTGTTCAAATAATCACAAGAAAACTGGTTCATTTATAGTTAAGTGTTGTTTTCCTATCAGTGTGCGGTGGTTGGCCTCCTATGCACGAAGCCGTAATGAAGACATTTCGGCATTTAAGGAGGTTTATATATGCAGGGATAATACAGATGTCGGATTCATAGAAAACAAATCAGAGGATTGTTGAATGATTTTTGTTAAACCCCTTGAACACTGTCTTCTTATCACGTTACGGTAAACCGCACATCAATGGAAACTGGGCACGTTCATGCGACCCATCAAAATTAAAGTATTTTCATCTGCAATGTTAACAGTCGAGGTGTGGTTAATCTACTTTGTTGCGTTATCGTTCGAAACGTGATTTTGAAGAATTGGTGTGTCAGCGGTTGATTTTCTGTTTCGCACTGTATCTGTTGAGGTGTGGGCGAATGAATATGACTTTCTTTTTTGCCGACAATAATGCTATTTTCATTCCGTTCGGTATGAAATTCCGGGTTTTACATTGAACAGAATAACCCTTTTCACCCAACATATTGGCGATCGTGTAATGTTGCTGCAGAGCAAATCATAATGGTAGTCTAACGAACAAAAGTTCGTCTCCATTTAGGGGACTCAAATTAATATGCAGTGGATATTGTTCAGTCCATGATCTTCCTTACTAGGATGAATATTGTGAGATCGTATCTGAACGTTATTCTAGGTATACTCCTAAGACGCCAAACCAGTTTCCCGCCTACATTTTAAAAGCAACATTTTCTGGACATTTGTGTTTATTACGCACATATTAGTTATTTCGTTTTGTACAACACGTGAGTAACAAAATCTAACACAACATTTAAGATGTGGAGACATACCTGCTAACAAATAGCTTCATGCCGAGCTCCCAAATCAATTTGTGGTTACTTCTTACCGCCAAATGTGCATACAAAACTAAAGCCCACATCTTGATGTGCCACGTGGATCTTAATAGACCGTGTGAATTCAGTCGGCAAATATGCTTTGTTACGGAGTCGATGAATAACTATTCCAACAGACTCGCTCTTTCCTTCCACGGTTTTAGTAATTAAAGATGAGTATGTGTGAATAGTGGAGAAGAAGCATTTACTATAAGCAAGTCATGACTACACAGTACCCTGTTCTGTCGGAATGCAACGTTGACCCAATGACCAGCGGAATGAATCACTTGTGAGGAACATCACGATGCTGCGAGCAGCATGATAGATTCAGGCAGCATGAAGGACAAGGGAGAACAGACATTTCTATGAGCACGTTTGTGAAGGCATTTTAGCCTGATACGGGCCTTTTGAATTTGTTTTTGCTGCAGCTTTGTTGCGTTGTCTTACTCTGACGCAATAATAGTAATATACGTGGGTATGAATGTGCATAAACGCTTCTGAGGACTGAGCTACCTATGCGTGGAGGAGTGTGGTCTCCGGTCGTGGTTGAATGACAGTGAAGCTGGATTCATATGTGTGACACAGAACGTAGGCAACTGTAGCGTGAGTTGCATTTGATTAGTAACGTGCTTAGCGAACTTGAATAAGTGCTTGTTGGAAGCTGCTACATTTTAGTTTTGGTAACTTTGGTTCGACCTGACAGAGTCTCCACTGTGCTATCAATGTAATCTTTTATTTCTATAACAGCCAAGCCTACTTATCCTTCCGATAATTTTCTGATGATTTAAGATAACTGGTGTATTGATACAGGCAACAGTACCAGGCTACACTCTTTCCCAAAATGCTAAATCAACCACGTGACCTGATTATGTATGGAACAGTGAAATGTTCATTATTAGGATAGTTTACGGTAAATTTTAGGGGTTTTATAAGTTCCTATGCTTCACACGGGCATCACCTCTTTTGGTTCTCACATAACTCTTGGAATTAGAATCAACCAGAAACACCAGGCGTGTGTATACAGGCCGACGGACGGTGCCAATAGCAAAATACTTAATCAAAGAGAACATGGAGTCAAAGTTTGCAACGCATTCTCTGTGTTGTTTCGAACAACCTGAAATGCATCCTCCAGCTTGCTGAAACTCTGGCTATCAGACGTCAAAAACCGCTTTGTGATCAAAAACAATTTGTGTTGACATTGCGGCTGCCCTGGTTGTCATCATCGCACATTTTTAATTTTCACTATTGTGTCTGCCTGTTTTCTTACTTCTGCCCTATGAAACCTTGTATTAATGTTTAAAGTTAGTTACATGACTATGGGTGATCAGAATATACGAATTGTTACTCCGGAGGTCAACAAATGATTTGCTTTTTACAAAATCTCTTCAAAGAAGATGCCCAAAAGAGATTAACAATAGGTCTGATAGTCTACTCCGTCTCAAGTGCAAATTGGTGACCAAACATCTACGTATTCAGTATCCAAAATCATATCTCTCTAATTGCCACTATCCATGAGAGTTCACGAAAAACTCAGACCATTTAAGTTCCAGCTTAATAGTTCTAACGTGAAACATAGGATTGGCTACAAGAAATGTTTCCACAATTAACTTGAATGGATTTGCAGATTTACGTACATTATATGTGTTTTACAAAGATGTATAAGTTAGTTGACAATTTCCATCAGTTAAGTCACTTTGGTTATAATTTTGAAACAATGAGACCTATTCTTCAGAACAGATTTTTCAATTACTTACCTCATAGGTAAGCGTTACACTGCCACATAACTTCGAGCACATGGTATCCGAAAGTGTGTTCGCTGCAAATTCTTCACTATATAATCCATTTAGATTAACTAGTGTACTATGTACTGTTGAGAGCTTGCTCTTAAGCTACACTTAATACTGTGAATTCTAAAACAATATATAAAAGATCAGTTCGAGCAGTACATACATTCTAAGGTGACATTCTGCTTAGTGTAGTTTTATGCTCAAGCCTGCAAGCATGGGAGAATGGAGCACCACGGCGATTCAAAAGTAAAACAAATTTAATTAGTGGTGCGACAGAATTCCTCTTCTGTCATGAGTGATGTATGGATTGTGTGAATTTTATGAACCAGACAAGCTGACTACTGAAAAAAATACATTAACTAGGCTAAATAGCAGATAGAATTCATCAGAAAGAACCTACTTGTTCTGTAAAACATATCTAACATAGAAAACCGCCCACAGAAGTTACCCTTCACTTACATTCAAACGTGTGCGGTGCTCATTTTTAAGTGATAGCATCTTAAGAAAAGGTGTTGGTTTTACTCCGAATTTTAGAAATATCGTACTGCTTTTGACTCTCGTCGAGACCGTAGGGTACGAGACTGATGTACGCAGACCTGATTATGATAGTATAATGTGCGAATTCCCCAATCTACTCCAATAATTAAGATGGCTTCTGAAAAGACGTAACTTTTACTGATAACGGGAAGCAATACCCTATCTAATTATACAGTAAAGTTTTACCCAAAGCATCCAAATAATAATCAATATTATTGATTATATTAATAATAAATCATAGATTGTTGTTTTGGTCAATTCACTTGTCTTATGAGAACTATTCAGTGGTTCTTGTTACGATTAAACGCGCACCAACAAGTTTGTACAAGAAAAACCTGTTTTTAATTTTCTACGTTCAGTTTTGATTCCATTAGTCAAGCACTTTTCTCTAACGTGCATTATGTGAACAAGCGTGTAGGCCCTCTTTGTTCAAACACACATCGAGGGATTCCCTAACAGTCATGTAACTGATCATAGGCAAAAATATATCGTAGTTCTGCGTCTAATTTAGTGTCATTATCAAGAATGTGCATAAGATATTGCCCAAATATATGATGGTCCACGATGGCTTGATTCAATCAACACAGATCAGATGTTTCAGGAGGGCCGTTTAATGTGATCTGTTGAACTTTTGAACCTGAGCTTTTGTTGAAAGTAATCTGGAGCCACGCCATACCTTAAATCCTGGTGACGAACGACTGGAGATGGTAGAAAATGCCACCAAATTCTTCAGGTATTTTAGTTTAAAGAACAGAAAATTATATCACATACCATTTAGCTGGATCGCACGTAACATTCTTCAAGGTACAGCATGGATGATAATCATTGAATATCCGTCTTTTTGACGTGCACCATGATTATTGCCAAATTTACGAAACCTGACTAACCCGCATGAAAAATATCTGGAACCCCTTTTTACAGTTATATTGTCCAGTCCTTCTCGAGTTAAACGTGTCCTACTTTCATGCTAAAGACCATGGTTATAGGGGTATTTGTCACAACTACTGGTCTGAGTACATAGAGTTTGCGATATGCTTTACTTAGTATCAAAAAGCGGGAGATCCTTTTTAATTAATTCACTAGCCTCTTCAATTTCTAAGTGCCATCTTTTAAACTTTTGTCACATTGCGTTTGTTTGGACAATCGTTTTGGTTGCATCTAACTGATCATTGTTCACAGGTGTTTAAAGCTACTAGTAACGAAACGGAAAACAGTGGAGTATAGTATTTATATTTTCAACATGTAACTCGTCACTTTACAAAAGAGATAAAAGTAATGTTTCTGCCGATAAATCTTTATTTTTTCAAGACAAGTGTTTGATAGACACTCTTTTGCGTACAAGCGTAGTTCAAGTTGGAAGTATTGCGGGGTGACTTTCTAACTGGAAAACGCTTACACAATGGAATGATTATGATCCTGGGGAATTAAAAATTCGTCGGAGTAGGTACATTTTTGAAATCATCCTATCGGCCGTTAAATAAATAAATAAATACCGGATTGAAAATCTAATATGAAACTATTGAGTCCCTTTTAACCATTTGAATAAAATAGTCAGAAGGCACAAATTACGATATGAATTCATTTCGCACACTCTCGTCAGTCGTAAACGTGTGACTAGCATGAAAACAAAACCAAACAAGACCGCCTCATCCATTGCAAG
>LUCH01002982.1:0-32851 GCA_013368495.1 Paragonimus heterotremus
TAATTCGCCTGAAATTTTGATTTTGAAATTTCGAAAAAATATTTAAAAATCGAGGATTCGCGCCAAAAGGACCGTTTTGTCTTTTGAACGACCTTCAAATCGAATCCCGTGAGTATGATACCTGCAGAGTTCAGTTCAATCCCAGCTTACACAGCCACTTAGAATCGCTTGGCAAATTCTTGGCTTATTGCTGGGTTTTGTGGGCTTTTTTCACGAACCCATGTTTGATTTTCCGGTGTGCTTGTTGGTTCCCGGTGAGTTGGGCGTTGAGAGAATGTCTTTAATCCGCTAGTTGTGACGTTAACACTTACCAGGTTAACTCGAAGATAGCATAGAATACTACGAAGTAAAAAAATAGCCTTTCTGAAATTTTGCCACTGTGTCCCGTCTATATGTGACAATTACTTCTTTTATGTGGTACATGCCGGATGGTTATTCCGACTAGTAATCAATGGATTTACGAACACTGGCAAAATGAATGTGTTATTGTGTACGCGGCTGTGTTGCTTCTGCTGTTTTGCATATCGTTATTATAATCTTGTGTTGATTGCCTTATAGTTCAGTGGGCTCCCGGTAAAGAGCTGCAATATATTTTGTTCTTTTCTGTGAACGATTTGTGGCGCATGTGGTATATCATGTTGGGTAATTTACCGTCGTAGTCGCAAGAAATTGATGACCGTCCGTTGCCCGTGCTGTATGGGCAATATTTGGGACCATCGCCAATGATGTACTATTGCCACAGCCGTTTCAGCCACCTCTACGGACATAGTTGATGGCGTGACGTTTTGTACACTATTTTTTGTTTCATAATTTTGATTGTTATTCACACTTTTCGCTTTCTTCAACTTCCCATGTACAACCAACATTTAAACCAATTTAATCGAGCTAGTCAACAATCAGTAAATACAACTCACTCACACTTCTCGGTACGTGAGCCTTGATTTCCCTTCGCGTCCAATCCTGCAAGTAAGCAGATTTTTAGAGAATTGGAAGTTAACTGAGTCGACCGGCTATTGCGGCAAATTTCCTTATTTATCTGTCATCGTAATTAATCTATCGGTCGTCCAACGAATTTCATCTCTGGCGCTTTCTTTCTTGTGGCGGTCCGTTAAACCTAACGGACTTTGACTTATCAGTGAGTCGTTCCTATTTTACCGATATATCTTCCGTTCAATTTGTACGTCTACCTTTGTGCCTATCATCACCGTTGCGACTCTTCTTTGATACTACCACACTTTGGACATTTTATCGGTTGGCCGATTAGTCCACTGCAGTGCTGGGCAGCTGAGCTTGTTTACAGGTGTAATCGTTTAGTAGTAAGGCCTGTTTGTTCTCTACCTCCTCCGGTCTCTGAACTATTATCCGATGGCGTCACCCAGAGGGCTTCGTTTGTTTACAAACCGCGGTTGGTAAATGTTTTTGTTCTACCTTCATTGAATTAGTGGATGCTGATGTCGACGAAATGCAACCCTTGGCTTCAGTCTCCATCACCAAAGAGTTGCTGCAGGTATTTTTGAAGACTGGTGCTCCCCTGTTCTGGTAGCATTCCGTTATGGATGTTGTGCGGAAATATCATCCAGAGATGCCCAAGGATCCAAGAACAATTCTACGGACCCCTCGAAGTTCCGCACAGAAACCCGTTGTGGGCGGAGTTTACATCCGCTTTGGTCTTGAGACTGATTTATTCAATCTTATCGAAAGATAGACATGACAAAATTGGGCTTCAGAATAACAGGACCATTGGTCACCGTTTGAAGTCTCTTGAGCCTTGCATTCCCGTCGATTTCACACATTGATGTTCTTCCATTTTGAAACCAAAGCATTGGAAAGCTACCGAATGTACGCAATTTTTGCTTTATACAGGGCCTGCGATTCCAAAAGGTATACCGCAACCTGTCAATATGAACATTTCGTGAAACTTTCTCACTGTATATACTTGCCTTCAAATCCCGCCATGCACCAACTTCACTGAGAAAGTGCGTGCGCTCTTTGACAGGAGTTTGTGCGTGATTCTTCTCAAAATTATGGGGCCGGTGAGATAGTTCTTAGCGCTCATGCCTTAACGCATCTGGCCGGTGATGTATAGCGCTTCGGGCCTTTAGATGTTTACTCAGCGTTTCCTTTTGAGTCCTTTCTAGATAGACCGTGTCATCGACTTCACGGTCCTACTAACCCGGCGGCTCAGATTTATCGACGTCTGTTGGAACTGTCGGCACGTTCGAAAGACTTTAACGAACTGAAACATGCCGTCGATGATGCTTCCACGCCATATCCAATGAAACCAAAAATTACGGGCAATTCATTTTACTGGAAAAAAACTATTTACTCCAACAGTTTACCAAATAATGCTGTGATTGTCGATGGGAAACCCGCCCTTATCTGTAATATATCTCACCACGAAGTTCTTGTTCGTTTTTATTCCATTTTATCAGCTGTGTATAATTTTGGAATACCTGTGTATCATATGTATATAAACCACGTCCAATTTTTGGGAACAATAATCAACGTGTACCCCCTTTCCCGTATTCAGCGAAAGTGTATGGCTATTCCTCGTGACGACGAAACTATATTTATCCTCTTGTGACATACTTGCTTTTGAAGCTGCACATTTGTATAGATTGTGCATATAATCGTTTAAATAGAAATGCATGAATTCCGAGGTTTATGCATGTGCGTTATTTTTGGCCCTGTTTGTAATAAAAACGATTTACAAGTGTTCGTGGTGGCAAACGTCATTAAAAAAAGCAGAATAACTGTCATCCATTCTTCATGGACGATCAGTGAAGACTGGACATCCGTTCTCAAATACGCAACCATGGAGGAACTGAAATTTCCGTTTTCCAAACACACTGCTATCATAGATGAGGCACCCGTGCACAAAGTCGAATTTCTGCAGCATGCAGGTACGTGTCTACCGTTCGTTGATATTGTTCTGTTCGAAGTTGCCTTGAAGATGTATGGAATTCTGTCAGCCAGCTTGAGCTTGATGCGCCGATCATCACTAGGGGCAGTCGTCATTTTCATCGCCAAAACGACGTATATTTTCCACGCCTTTCTGTCCGACTTCTATTGTTTTTCCCCTCCAATCCATTCACTTCTGCGGCTATCCCTTCTCCTGCCTCACCTTTATATACTCCTGCATCCAATACGACCGACAAGTTTGTTATTATTTTTAAAACGTTGACGACCTTCAGCGATGTGTGAAACCTGCGGTAGCAACGAACAAGGAAATACTCTTGTAGCTATTTTGGAGGCTATTCATGTGCTGGAAATGAACGTGGACGTATTCGAAAAAACTTTAAGGAACAAACGCTCAGTCGATGCACGGCTGAGTAGCGGGGGTGAAGAATTGACTTGCTTGTCAGTGGTTGCACCCTACCGTACTGTCCAGGACTTCGACAACGGAGAACTGGTGTTGATGAACGGAAAAAAGAAAATTGGCGGTGAGAAAATGCAGCAGTTAGACTAAAGTCCTCGTACAAGGTTCGGTTTTTGTTACGATTCAAAGGAGATTAGCTGTGCAGTGTAATGCGAAAAATTTGCCAGTTTCTGCTTTCAGAAGGATCTGCTCAAAATTTCAGTCGAATCAACGTTCGTCCTCATGGTCGCAAACTTAGGGGGTCCAATGTAACGTTGGGTATCAGGGGTATGGCATTGAAATATTTACGTAAAATGTTAGAGTCCATACTTAACAATGCTTCATTGAACGCCTCCATTGACGCCGTGGACATCTTTGTTCGAAAGTGGTTTAACAATGCACGTGGTCGATCGCACCTTCGTGCCTACAGAAGGCGAAAATAAAAAGGAGGACCTAGGCGCACGTCAATACGTGACCCCGAAACGCATTTTAAGGTTTTGTTATTTTAACATTTCTACTACCTTCCGTACATACGCTTATGTATACATGACTTTTCATAACCTTCCGCACTACAGTTTTATAACCTTTCGCGTCTAGTTTTTGTTGTCTTCACGATGCAACCACTTGTTTCTACTGTCAACTCTCCTTCGTAGAGAATGGGAACACTGGTTTAAACTGATTATGCCAAATAATTATTCCATCTGTGTACATACGTTCAACACCTCAGTACCGCCGTTCGGTATGTACGGTTTAAGTGCTTCAGGTCGATGCTTCGGCCACTGTTGTCCATTTCTGAATATGCTTTTTGGCACATGTTCACTTCCGTTGAATCCCACATGCAACCGCAGTCGTCGGTGTTTGCACGATCCATCACACAGTTTGCTTCACTGTGGTCTGGTCAAGCCGGCTAGTTCACACGGCACAAATGCCTGACCATACCAGAGCGGTTGTCCGGGAATTGGAGCAAGGGCACAACTACCCCGCACACCCAGTCCTGGATGCTGGGCTGGGCCAAGAGTTTGCCAAGGATTCGCCAGACGGTAAAATGACAGGCTTAGTGCCCTCAGGTAGAGTTCCAGATGATAGGCTTAGGTTTTCAAGAGGGCAACTCGAGACAAATTTGTCCCGGCTTTTCTGGGCTGTGCTAGCTGGGATGGCTCAATGAATTGTAATCAGAAGTAAAAAGCCGGAGCTTTTGAAAATTCCGTACAATGATGCGTAGAGTCTGAAGGCCTTTAGCAAAGTGCTGAAATGGGGGAAAGCGTTGCATTATTTGAACTAGTGCAATAGATGTTGGTCAATTCGAGTCCTTAAAATTGCCACAGAGCTAAAAGAAACATGCTCTGGTAGGGCATTCTAAGCCTGGCAAACGTGCGATGATGAAAAGCTATGTCCGCGTTCTAGTCTGATATGTTACATCTCAAGTTATAAGGGGTGGCCCCTCTGTGTCACTCTACTATCCCTGTTGAACAGCAGGCGGCAAGGATGATCCGGGGACTGTACAACCAAAAGGGTTAATACCAAGATACCTCAGAGCCAGCGATCCTCTAAGGAATACAGGCTCACAGATTACATCCTTTCCTCAAATGGTCTAGATTTCAGACCTCCGACTGCCTTAATGGCTGGATTGTGTACTCCCTGTAGAAGCAACTTGTCCCTTTGGAGATGCGGTGGCCAGATCATAGTTCCACTCATCACATGCAGTCCAATGAGGCTGTTATAAAGCAGCTGAAAACTGTAGAGGTTGAGCTGGTCAAGGAGACGTTTCAACAACGCCAGAATGTTGTTCTCTTTTGAAATTGTTTCACCGTTCGAAGAGCTCGAGAAAATGTGCAAAACAGTTTATCCTGGGCTCTTCTCAGAAAGAAGCGTCTGGAGCGAATATCCGTCGAGGTAGTCAGTGGTCTTCGTACAGCCGCGAATGTGCATAACTTTGCACTTACCAGCATTAAAGTCGAGTCGGTTTGTTCGAGGTCAACTGAATAGAATGTCGAGATCCTTCTGTAGGGTGACAGGATCATAGGTCGCGTTGACGGCTGTTCAAATTTTGATGTCGCCCGCAAACAGTAATGACAGAGGAGCGATTGAGAGTGGAAAATCGTTGAGGAATACCGAAAGTAGCAGAGGGCCACGAATTGAACCTTGGGGTACTTCACTGGGGCTAGGCCTGCAGGCAGGGAAAACACCCTTAACGCGCTCCCTGTATAGACGGTTAGCATCATACTACTCAAACCACTGGAAAAGATTACCCCTCACCCCATAATGGGAAAGCTTGCCGATCAAAACAGCATGACCCGCGTGGTCGAATGCCTCAGCAAAGTCAAGATGCACGACGTCTATTTCATTGCCCTGATCAACTGCTTTCGTCCACTGGTTCGTGACTATCGGCAGGCTTGTGTTACATGAGTGGCGCTCGCGAAATCCGTGTTGAGCAATAGATAGAAACTCACGAACTGTGAGATACTTGTGAAGTGTGTCGTACACAAGCGCCTCTAAAATTTTTGAAAGGCTTGACAACAATGCAATCGGTCCGTAGTCACTGGGGTAATTTCGCTTACCGCCCTTGTAAACATGTGCAGTGCTCACGGGTTTCCAGTTGCTGGGTACTGTTCCCTGGGAGACGGATTGCGTAAGCAGTAAGCTTAGTGGATCAGCAAGCTGTGTCGCCGCTTCCCGCAAGGCCTCGAAAGGTATACCGTCCAGGCCGAATGAACTGTCCCTAAGGCACGTGAGTGTAGTGTTAGGAGGCAAATTCATCAAAACAATCTAATCATGACATCGGTGACGGCTGAGGAAATCAGTCCCCATTGCAAACCAGTCAGGCCCTCGGTGACGGCTGGCGAAATCAGAAAAAACACTGAGGGGCACGTCGGACCAACTAGCAGGAGACGTGCAAGTGAGCGTGGGTGTCGCGCCAGGACGGCATGTGCAAGTGAGCGTGGGTGTCACGCCAGGACGATACGTGCAAGTGAGCATGAGTGTCGCGACTGTAGGGTACGTGCAAGTGGGCGTGGGTGTCACGACAGCCGATAACTAACGCCTATGGAATTGGCCTTACTTGGCCACCTGGCAGCGAAGTGGCCTAAGCAAGCAGACAGTGAATCAACAAGTAAATGGCCATATTTGGCCACTAGTTCATGATATATATTTACAGGCATTTTATTCGTTTGTCGAACTGGAATTTGGCAATACAGCGTGTTTGTCCGCAATCGTGTTCTTCTCGTCTCTGCGCAAGTAGACTGGGCGAAGCCGCATGGCAGGGACCCACGTCAAGCAGTCAAACCGTATTAGAACGTTTGACAAGGAAAAGGCGCGTTACATCATGTAGCCAGCACCGCCGTGGAGGAAGTATTCGTAGAGTAAGTGCCATCTATTTCAGTGTCCAGACGAATATGAGGAAATGATGGTGTCTGGGCAAAAACGCGGCTGTAAAACTCAGCAAGGACACCAGCGGCTGCTACATCAGAGCTAGTAAGGCCTGAAGAGCCCAATAGTTCCTGAACTCCGGCTTTCGCCCTGCAAGTTGATGGTACTAATCGGAAAAGGCCATTTGGATCAGCGATAAAGCGTTCTGTAAGACGTTGTTGATAGTGAAGTTGGCCACATCCAATTGGAGATGTGCACCAGTTACCCAAAGCAGCGTATATCTTCTGGCCGGTTTCAGATCGTGATAATCGATAGCACATCCAGGCATATCGCTTCTTTGGAATGATTTCAAGTGTACTAGAGCGTAGTTGACTTAGAAGCTTGTTTCGTTTGGGGCCTGACAGTGGCGTAGGTTCACCTACGGCTGCAGAAAAGATGGTAGTGAGCTTTTTGCAGAGATAATCTACAGAATGAAGTGGGTTGTGGTTCACCCAGGACTGTGTTTTCAAGTAACTACGCAGTTTTCCCAAACCCATTTTCCAGGTGTTTCTGCGATTACCAGTCGTTGAGCTGACCAGATTCGTGCTTCAAGTGATGTCGAATAAGACGACCGAGTGATCACTTGATCCGAGTAGTGCGGCGGCTGTACGGCTGTCTACCATCAGCTCTTCGTTGGTGAATAAGCAATCCAACCGCGACGGATTATGGCCAGTTCGCCACCATGTGAAGCCAGACTTGTGCTCCGTAAAACCGAATGTTCCGATTGTTTGAACCAATCGTGCAAAAAGAATTTTCAGTGCCTGCGTATGAGAAGGTCGGACAGCTGATTTCTGGCCAGTTGAAATCGTCCATTAGGCGAATGTGGGAAAATCCTAGGGTGGGTAAAACTCCTAATCCAGATAATAGAAGTTCCTCTTTAAAATTATCTGGAGATGGAGGATGATAGCTCAGTTTAGCTTGGATCACAGTACGTGAGGCTAGTAGCCGGCTGATGTCCACTTTCTTGCACCAGTGAACAGGGATGATCCCACCCTGCTGCGACAAGTGGACAAGAAAAACTTCTCTTCAACAGTGTTTTGGAATCTTCGTCTCTATACAAAACACAGTACATTATTAATTCAACAGCGAGGATATCATCGACCACGTCCTCATTAGGGCCATGCCAGCGATCTCTTATATGCCAGATAATGAATGATGGAGGGAAGCGGCATCGGAATTACCGTCATAAACCACGTTATACTCATATTAGTAGACAGGAGCAAAGCCAACGCTGGTGCTACCATACCTCCACCGGCCTCCTGGATGACAGGACAAAAATAACTTCCTGAATGTGATGAAAGAACGGCTGAGAGACAAACAAACAATAAAGAAGTTCTACACAAATTTTCTATAAGTGGCAATAAAGAAGAAGCGAGAAGCAAGACAAAGATGGGGGCAAAGGAAAGAGAGTGAGTTACCGTCAGGTTACGAAAATCCTGCTCACCCTGTCATCACTGTATGCAGGAAAATAATGCCAGCCAGCAGTCATCAGGCTTGCGTTCAAAGTCGGCAACCGTGGTGGCCAACACCACCTTGGACGGTGATTTGTTCCAACTGTTCACAATCCTATACGAGAAAACGTTGGCCCAAATTGGAGTCCCAGCTCTTCCCTTTAAAATCTTGTACTCTTGCCCTCTAAGCAAAGACTTTTTGCTACTAGCAACCAGCAGCTATCCTGCCTTAAATAATTCATCCGGGATCTTGGAGATTTTGGAGAGATCACATATTTCTCGTCTTTGTTTCAGGGAGAAAAGACTGAAGTGCTTAAATCTGCTGGATTAGTACACTCTTTGAAATTTTGCGAAGGACTTCGCAAGCCTACGTTGTACCCTCCTTAGGACCTTAACTTCATTGACCAAATAAGAATACCAGACCAGCTAACGATATTCTAGAGGTGGTCTCACGTAAACTTTATTCACAGGCACAAGGACACTGGGTTTCCTTGAGGCTACTGTCCTCTCCAGTTAGCAGGGTACCTGACTTTCGCTTTGGGCTGCAAACACACACTGAGCTGACACCCTGCGGTGCCCAGTGACCTGTATTCCCAGAGCCCTCATCTCGGTAGTTTTTTTCGATGAGCACACGCTGCCCACGCCCTCCTATCCATCTAGGGAATTAATTCGGTCTCGACATTCGTAAGTTGTCTACATCCCGCAAAATTTCACCAGA
The DNA here is from genome assembly GCA_013368495.1 of Paragonimus heterotremus. Taxonomy (NCBI): domain Eukaryota; kingdom Metazoa; phylum Platyhelminthes; class Trematoda; order Plagiorchiida; family Troglotrematidae; genus Paragonimus; species Paragonimus heterotremus. The sequence continues at coordinate 8,933 of LUCH01002982.1, forward strand.
GAGCCGGGTCATCTGTCCGCCGACGAATTTCATCGACGTCCCGCTGCATCAAAGACCCGCTTGAGCGTCCCAGGAGTTCCATATAATCTGCGATCATGTAGCATGGATAGTTGATCTTCTTCGCTAAATCATTTATGTGTATCAAGAACAGCGAGGGACCTAAAACTGGTCCACGCGGAACACCACTGGTGGCCCATGCAGTGTGTGACTTGAAGCCCTCCACCTGCACAATGAAACTCTTATTACGCAAGAACGCTTTCACCTATGCTAAACCACCAGAAGATATAGTAAGTGCCCCCACTTCTAACATCAAATGTCTGATTTACGGAGTCGGAGGCTTTTCTAAAATCTAAATAACAGCCCTCAACAGAATCTCCCTTTTCAAGCCGTGGGGTAACATCATATAAGAGGGTCGGTAATTTAGAAGGACGGGATCTCTTACTTACAAACCCACGTTGCTGAGCCGCCACTAGTGCATACTTGGTGACATGTTGCGCTATCTTGTTCTTTCAGATCCGTTGGAGCACTTGCGACACAACCAACGTAAGGCCCACAGGCCTGTAGTTTTGGGCCTCTTTCCCACTGCCTCCTCGTGTATCGGTGTGACAGCGGCTGCCTTCCAATCCGCGAATAGTTTGGTTTCATCAAGCGATTTGTTAAATAAGCCAACCAAAGGGGCAGCTAACACACGCGCAAATGGTCTTAGATCTGCCTGGTGGATGTCATCTGGGCCCGCTGCTTCCGCAGTAATTGGCTTGGCCAACAGACATCGCACCTCTCCAGCAGTGACTATAAATGTCTACGTAATCCGTGCATCAGGCGCGGAGTCAACGTGCAGTGATCTGCCACTTTCCTTTGCATGCATCATCTCAAAAACCGGAGCAACGCTTGGGGCTCCTCTTTGTCAGCTCTTCTTGTTTGTTACTGAAACATTTAACAGACACCCGGATGGAGGTTTAGGACTGTGTTTGGGCTCTGCTTAGTTCGTTCTGCTTGTATGGTAGTCGGAATTTCTGATGAACCTGCCTGGCTTTGCGTTGCGCCCGCCTGTAGTTCTGATAACGCTCATGTCCGTCTGTACTTGTGAATCTCTCCCTAGCCTGACGCTTCATGGTTTGAACCTTGCTCGCTCTGAGCTTCCACCATAGTGGCTTTCCACCGCGGACAACCTTCCGACTTGGGGCATACTCAACAGTCAATTCTGGTAACTTCAATTCAAATGAAGCTAATGAAAGCGAGGTGTAAATTGAACCAGTAAAGTGGTGGGTAACAGCTGCCTAATCATTGCACAAGTTGTAACCTAAGTGCCACAGATTCACAGGAAATACTTAGTACGACGCCGTCCCCCGAAGCTTGTGTTATGCCATTTATTGTAGATTTGACCCGTACCCTTCGAATTCGAGGAAAAATTGCTCTCTTCATCTTGCTATCCGCTCCTGTAATGGATTCGTACTGTATTATCAAAGTGTGTGAACATCTTACAAACGATAAAACTCGCGAATCGGTTTTGGCCACCGAGTTTCTTTCCGATGAACTTGTTATAAAGCGGGTCATCTAAGCCGGACTAACATCTTATCTGCAACGTGCACCGCGTCTCTTATCCTTGCATAAAAAATCAATGTGTTAAAAAAGTGACTTTCGAGACAGTGTGACATGCGATAGATGGGGCCATCAGTCATGTAGACACATATACACCGAGCTATACAGAATGCTGAACCTGCGCAGAGTGTAAAGCCAGAAGAAAAGGTCGGTTCGTTATTCGGATAGACGAGAATCGGTAATAGATGTATCTCACCGGTCGACTTTCGGCAGTTGCTCCCCGAATGGAACCACCAACCAAACTCAAAGTTCGGCTGCTGCGAAACCAATGACTAGACAACACATTGGCAAGCAGCTGCCTTGTGCGCTCAACACCACCCACATCGACGGTTATATGCTCCAACGATCACAACACGGCTTCCTAGAAACTCCAAAAGAGTAGTGGAGTTTCTCAGGTACCACGAAAATCAATTACCAGTGATGCTACAGTGCCGGGAAAACCAATAATTCCGACGCCGAGTCGGCAAGTGAAAGAAGTCAGCAGGACGCCCATAAATTACTGTGTGCATTAAAGTATCAGTAGCTCGGCAGGAAGAGACGCGGCTCTTTCACAAGTGGTGCAACACGAGGAATGTTTATGTAACATTGCAGTCATTGCGCAAAAACAAGTGAATGCGGCTAGTGAAGTAAACAGTTCCCAAGAGGCCACCCTCAGAGGGGATAAGAACATGATTATCCACGTCAGCAAACCGGTCATACAAGATCCTAAACATAGGGGGTCCGGGTAAAGACAGTTAGATAATTATGTTCTACAAAGCGCTGGAATATCGGCAGCGACAAAGTGATACCGAGCACTTTAGAAATCCGATACAAGCTGAAGCTGACGCGATAGCTGAGAGAATAACACGCCTAAGTGCCGCAGGAGACAGCCACGGATCACACATCTGATCAGTAGGTGGCAATGTAAGCCGCGCCAAGAATCAGGAACAAGCATCTCGGATCAACCCAGGGTCAGGAAGCAAATCACAGTTCCAAGGGAACGAGACGACGATACAACAATCTAAAAGAGCAAAACACCGGGGAGATAAATGCCTTATATTGGTCTGGTCCAGACCTCTATAGCCAAAAACGGACCTGTGCCTCGGATGCTTCTCCGGTGTAATTAGGCGTGACCATGCAGCTGAGTAATCAATAATTCAGATTATAAGAAATAAAGGGCATGCTGGTGTGTGTACGCAGCCTACTCTGTGAAACAGACGAGTTGTAACTAGCGATTCAATGCGCAGTTATTTGCAAGCTAGCAGGGGCACGGCTCGAAGAAGTTGATCTAGGTGACTGGGCGCGTGAGTTCCAATGGTGTCGCAATGACCTAGGCAGTGCCACCGGAGATGATTGCCTTTCACTGATCAGAAGTTCTAGAAGGCGATCACTTGTAAACCATAACTGCAGTTACGTAAATATTTGAACCACAGCCAGTTTTTTTCATGTCGATCCCCCACTGACTGTCTGTTGGGTGTATCACAGTTTTTAGTGCGACACCAGAGGAGGACGGCGCTGAAGTTGTCCCGGGCGGTTTGCCAATCATGTTATCGTCAGGTCGTTCTGAGAGATTTTAATGCTCTCGAAACCAACCGACTACCGGGATCTATTAATGTTAGTTTTTGATCACAAGTTTTTCAGACGTATCAATGATTCACACTAAAACAGTACGTTGATGTCATCACGAGATTCCGCTTTGATCAGATAGCCTCAGTACTACAGTCAATCGCAGCTCATCACAGCAGCAATATCACAAACGTGTTACCTGCAGCACCATTCGAAAAGAGTCGTCCCATGACGATTTACTTCTCGCTTAAATGTTCAATATTAGTTAAACAGGCGTACATACTGCAACCTTTCCACTAAATTTGTTACAGGGAACTGATGAATGAAATGGGTAGAGTAACCTCCAACCCATCATTTTTCACGAAGAACGTCAATATTTGTTATCGGACTACGTTCACAACCCCCGGGATCCCGCAGAAAGAAACGTCGCATGAAACTTAATCAGAAGAAAGAGTCGGAAGCCATGGGTTCACTCCAGGGTCATAAGAATGTTCCAACATAAGTATACGGTTCGGAGGTCAAACTCAGCAAAAAAGGGGCAGAAGCTTCGTGATGTACGCCGGGGCTCAAAACAAGGCAATCAGAGTGGCGAGAAATGTTCACTTGGCATACGAGCTCGACCTAACACGTTATATTGGGCAGAACCCCACGATAGCTCGGGTCCTCCTTTAGAAAGGAAGTTGGGACCACACTCCCCTGTAAGGGAAAGACTACATCTGCTGACAAGGTCATAGCGGAAACGTTTATGTCACAACTTCAAAGTGCTCATTTATCAGACAATGAAACACCTACGCACCGCTCCAACATCATGGACGCGGACGTGAATAATGCGGAAATTACGTCCCACGATTTTGAGCGAACGACATCCCTGCAAAACCTCATGAAGTCTGCAGGACCGGATCATATCCACCCGATCACCCTGAAATCCCCAGCCTAAGTCCTGGAGCCACATTCTTCTCAAGTGTTCAATCTCCCCACATTGAAAGCAAGGGTAGTTGTGAGGGACTGGAAGGAAGACAGCATAATTCCCATCCCCAAACAAGGTAATCGATCAACTGTCGGCAGTTGACGGCCAATAAACCTGACTAATATCGTCAGCAAACTTTTTGAACGCATGTTACCAGGGAGCATCTGCAGATTCCTTTGTAAGCTGAACCTTGTGGAGCTCCTCAGCGCAGCTTTCTGAGGGGGTAGGTCTTGTCTTACCAGTCTGCCGGCGTTTTTAGACATCGTCATGCAGAAGCCGGAGAGAACAGAAGTGATCGAGGTGTACTGCCTGGGTTCCCAGAAAACCTTCGATTGTGTCACTCACAGGCTATTGAGTCAGAAGCTACGAAAAGCTGGAACGTCCCCAAAAATCTGTGGGTAAATCCAGGAGTTTCTAGTCGGGAGGTTGCGTAGAGCGACAGTAGGAAGAGTACTAGCGGACAAAGGTTCTCCTTCAAGCGAAGTACCTTAGGCTTCAATCATCACTTCTCTGCTCCTCCTGGTGAATACAAATGACATAACCGGTAACCTAGTTTAAATCACGCAACTTGCACGTGGCTTATATGAGGCCGGTTGAAAGTTCGTCGGACTCGAACGCCCTCCAGAAGAACAATTTGTAGGTCTGCGAATGGACATTCTTAGCAAGCCGTATCCTTGCAAACGCTGTCTAGTCGACCATCAGGTATCTGAATGATGCACCTTGGCAGACGTGCGAACTAGTAAAGAAACAGGAAACGAGAGACGCGGGTATTTAAGTCACTGATATGTATATTGCATAAGCTGACTGTACCACGGCTGCGACAAAAACACTGCCGGCGTTATATCAACTAAAATCTGTGACTGCAGACCAATATCAAGCTGTGTTCATTCCGCTGCATTCGGCCAAATTTTGCCCCATTTGAAATGGTGTGCACATGCTTAGCCACCATGATTCGAGAGGGGCATTGCCATCCTCAAGAAAACACAAAAGCTCCCAAACACGTGGCATGAGGTGTGAGGGGTCTAAGCTATCAAAACTGACCAGGTTCGTTGAATTTATTCTCGCTCAATTGCCGAATGGCGAGAGGGGGCCTTATGGTAATGTGCGAAATTACCCACCACGCAGGCGCAATTCTGGTATGTTCGTTTTTGCTGCGCCAAGACGGAGCATCGAGGCCAGTATCACAGTTCTGAAAGCAAGACCAAGATTGAACGTTCGAATTAGAGTTCTTACCAACCGAATGTTCAACTCGTGGAACAGATTGCCTGCAAACAGCTTTGAGGTCTCGGGTGCTGATGTACTCAAGACAGAACTAGATAGATGTCAGAACGACCTTGTCCATACTTTGTGTTGATTGAAGTAGGACTTACCCTCCGCATTTCACGCCACTCAGGATTCGTCATTCCTTTTTCTTCTTAACCCCACCCCAGGTCACAGCCTGAACACATGCCATGGACAGAAACTGCAGTCTAGTCAAACTCTGGATCAACCAAGTCGAACATCAGAACGTAAGCAGGTGCAGGCCTTCATCAATTTCTGGATCTGAAACTGAGATTGAAATTCTAGCAATATTTTGGGACGGGTACACATCCAGAGCCACTTCAATTGTTTGACCTGTTTAAGGTCGACTCTCGTCGATTCCAACAGGTCACCGGAGCAAGCTACCACATACGCACTGCAACGTCCAGCGATGGCAGGATAAGCGAAAATAATTGCGCGTGCATCAATAAAGGTTAATCACTACATCTCAACCGTGGCTTCCGGAAAAAGATGCATTGCCAAACGGGATGTCACTCTTTTTTTCTACCTCAATCGAAGCACTAAGGGAATGTTTTGGGTGACAAAGTCAGGCGCTTCACACCGTCATCGGATGGACGTCGTTAGCGCCTAATTTTGGCTATGTCGCGTACGTCTGGATGAGGAGGAGGTCGATTAGATCCTGCTTCCCCCAATGCACAGTGCAAGTTCATCGATATTGTGGGACTATATTAGCGGATTTGACGAGAACACCTCCCTTAAGGATATATGCAGTTCACGGAGCAAACAATTAGCACAACGAAACCCTCCCGGAACGCTTGAGACTCACGGCAAGCCTGCTGTGTTTTGGTTAGGGATAATCGTATTTCCTAGTTCTCCGTGAAATCCCAGCAGAGGATTATATATCAGCGCTACCCCGAAGTGATTGGGATAAACGCCACATATTGAGATTGTTAAAACAGATGCTTTTATCCGTTTTTGTCGACATTGACGCATGACGGGTGGGGCTGCCGAAAAGTTTGGGGGGCTGACAAACGAGACGGCCGAAAACTGTCAAGATTTAATCCCGGACCTCTGGTGATTCTTCGAGGTATGCTCAGTTTACTCACGACGTCCGTCGATTGTCCGGATTTTGAATTGCCGCGTCTGGGATACGGTGGAAGTCTATAAATCCTAGGCCTACTAATCAGCCGATTTGGACTCATAAATACAGTCATACTGACGAGCTGCTTATTAATAAGAATCTATACCTTATTAGTATTGGTAGTACAGATGAACATCCCCAGAGTTGTCATCAAATAATGGTGCGACAAACAACTTCGTTTAAGGTTAATCGCCATCAGGCCGATCACACAACGTTTATATGAAACACAGTTTTCAAGGTGAAACGTACAAAAACAAACAGAAATTTCAGGTGAGGTCGGATGTATGATAGGCATAAACGGGGGCAACGTTTTGATGCGGCTATGTCACAATTATGGCGCAAGTGGTACTAGGGCGCTCCGATCGGTTGTGGTGTGTATGGTTGGCTAAGACGACGCCAACGCCTGAACAAAGCGCTTTCCATGTTTTACTATTAATAAATTCGTCAATACTACCGTCTTTTTATACGAGCCAGTTGCTTAGTGAATTGGACTTCATAGACTCTCACTGCACCACAGACACGGCTATTCGAGAACTGGACTATCGACAGACGTCGTGGGTAGAATGAGCAAAGCTCGAAGAATCTCTAGACGCCCAAGATTAACGCCAAGTTTCCAAGCGTCACCATCCAATATGCAGGGCTTGCGAACGGATGGGTGAGCATCGCGGCTGGCGACGCCACCAACCAAGGGACAACCACCCAAGAACTGCCGCTAGTACGACGACTGTCGTGCCAACGGCACCTATACGTTTCATCGTATTCACTTTAAACACTTTACTGGCGCCCGGATAATATTGGTCACCAAAATTTTCACGTGGTTGTGTGCACCAGGAACGCAGTGGCGTTCTCAACCCAATTGCAAATGGACCCGACTTCCTTCAGATACATGCAACAGCGGCTGATTTCCCGTACCGGAAAGTGGTGCGACAGCCAGCGTCCGATGTCTCCAACGTCTGAAGTCTGAACTAACAATTTCTCATAGGCTACACATCAATTCATCAAGCGGCACGAATTCGATGGTCACTTCTGTCTGTGAAAAGCCACTAAACGATTCAGTTGTGCTTCCCAACCGAACGCCAGAAACAGACAGCCTAGGCTGATGAGAGGTAGCTGCGGCATCATTCCAACCCCCGGTAATCCCAAACTGAACACGAACGCCCGATAATTGGTGATGATTTTGTTGAGGTCTGTTGCATCATTTTGGTATTGCTGTGCTTTGTTTGATTAATGTTGAAGGGTTGCCCTATGTTCCGTTATTTCCCTCAGAAATGAGCAGTAGCGGTCATCTTTTTTTTCACCGGCTACTGGAACCGTTTCCCTTGCTCCTATCCAGTCTAAGATTTGTACACTTCTAAATGTCGAAATAAGACACTTTCTATAGTTTTTCTTGCGTGGCTTATAATTTTTACCATTCTCCGATGCGCAAACAATCATTTTGTGCTGACCCAATCAATGATTATTTGTTTAAGTGGGCTCAATTCCGTCTTATTGCCCCCATTACTCAGCGGTGCCTAGTTGTCAAATTTGTTGTACGGGCACATTCTTCCTTCAATTTCTGAGGATTTTCCACAGTCGAGATGAGATTCAATTTTCGTGTACATTGATTCAATCAGTACCGTATTAAATTCAACTTTTACGAGCGCCTTCTAATTAACCGTTTTGGAGATAGATTATCTTATCTGTCGTTGAATATTGAGAGAAGCACATCTGGATCAATAAATTAAGCGCAACTCGGTGTGAACTTGCATCTCTAGCGAACGATTCAATAACGGGTGCGCTGTGTAGTAAAGAGGCTGCCAGTACATTTGCAGGCCATGGGGACAGCCGTCCGTCTATACCACCGTGAGGGCCCTGGTGATAACCGGGGGTGGCAGGGGAATCAACGGGATCAACCAGAATAGCCGTATTTGCGACTTCCACTTCTCCATAGAATTTATGCTACCGCGTAAACAATCGCTCTTCGTCTATCGTCAACAATGTGGTCACTGTGACAAACCTTTCGTTCATCACTGCTAATATTGAACCAGAAAATTTCCCAGTTACCCCAGGGCAGGCTCATGAACTCAACGCAATCATTCACTCTTTGACTTAGTTCACACGACTTCCCAAGGCTGAGCGAATTAAATACCAAAAGACGGCCATTCCTTTGGTAGAGGCAACCCGCACCGACAAACTCAAGCAACTACCAACCAGTCGGACTGCACAAACTCGCATTGCTTATTAGTCCCATTCAGAATGTTATGCACGCTTTTGAAGAAGAAATGCTGTCGATGAATTTTTCATTATTTTACCCGTTAATATGCAGTGAAGACGTCATTGCGATTGTTTTTGAACTTTCCGTGTTCTTTTTGAAATCCTACCAAAAACGAGCATTAGTGCCAACGTCGATGGGATGCGGTTTTCATAACAGAGACCACGGATCTACTGCATGCGCAAGTTTTGTCGCCGCGCCACGATGAGAAGGGTTCAGATTTATATGGCGATTCTGTGGAAAAAGGGGAAACTACCGGGTTTACGAGGAACAACTTACATGTTATCCGTCTTTCCAAGAATTGAACAGGTGAACCTCTCAAAGTGACGCTGACAGCTCGTGCAGAACAAGTTCCCCGCGAAACCTGGGAGGCATGTGCACTCTCAGTGATGCAGTTGTGGGCGCTGCTAAGATGAAATCTGGTTGCACTTATGCGGACCCAGTGTCACAGTTCTGCATACCAACTAAAATATCCCTTAAGGAATAGTAATATGGTGTTTAAACTGAAAGCCTTTTTTACTAGCTTTGAAAGGACGCTACATCAGTCTGTCGTTTTTACTGCACTACCGCCTTATGGTAGCGGAAGTGTTCACTAACTCACATCAGAAATCGGATTCCAATTGTTTCTCTAAATCCTTGGATGACTTCGTTCATCAGGCCTTCTGGTATTTATCAGTTTCCATGTTGTTTCCAGGCTAACCACATGGGCATTGAGAAACAGCAGTTGAGGTTTCTGTTACTGCGAGCTGTATCCAAGATTGAGCGGAAGGTATATTGTGTATGTACGTGTCATGCAACAACCAACACGGACCACCGGCATCAGCGTCCGATTATTATATGTTCGAGAGCTGTCACTCAATGGATTCTACATAAACATTCACAGTCGTTGACGCAACTGATAAGCCCGGGTTTTCGCGGCACGCTGACGAAACTGTTCTCAGACTTCGGAGCTCATCTCCGTGTGTGCTTAAGGGCCAATACGTTGACTTACCAATGCCACGGTAACGATGCTAAGGACCGGTTACCAGGCATCGTCGCCGTACCTCTCCCGCGTACGTTCACAATCACATTCGTTCACAGCTTTTGGCTTCATAATCTAGTGTTATGTAGTACGCACCCAGTAGCACGCAAATAAATTCACCAAGCCGTTATTAATGCACGCAAACGACTTCGACTACCTTGCTGAATGTTGTTGTTGCCATACTAAACAAACTTGAGTGAACTGATGTGTCGTGCCACGTGAGACTGTATAGTTGTCATTCTTTTGGCAAATTTATATTCTTGGTGGCGATCAGTACCCAACTGTCCACTTTCGTCATTCTGAGCGTGTATATTTTCTTGTTCTAGCGTGAATATCAACGTCCGTTTCATTAGTTCCTCATGCGGCTTACGTTCGCAGGCAGTCACAGGGTTTCTGCTCAGGCTGTTACATGTGCAGGCATCTCTCTTAGTTTGTTATGTGCTCACAACTTACGTATGTAACTCCACTGACATAGACAGGTTGAAATGGACACTTTAGTGACTACGATCCTTATATTGATGAGTGATTGTATCATAACTACTTTGACGGGGGCTGCTTGGACAGGTGATCCTACGAATATCAGACCGGCAAACAACACGTACCTAAGGCTTATAGTCTATTGCGGGAGGATGGAGCTGGTTGGCAGACATGTTGGAGTGACGAGTATTTCGAAGTGTGTTTGTCGGCGTCCATGAGTTTATACTTGTTCCGACTTAGGTTGGTTTGTTGATAATTGGTCAAAGACGGTGGGAGGTTCGTACAAACGGTCCTGCGCACGTAGATGTCTATATTTTGAGGGTCGTCCTCTAACAGCCTTAGAGCTGCACTTACGAAGCCCGTTATCAACGAAAAGTACCTTTTAAGATGTAAATTGCTTACCAGTATCTTCCATATGAGAAACAACTTCCTTGCTGGTGAGCCTTTCTCCATGTCGTAGGGCCGTTTCACGAAGTTTCAGTAGGCCCTACAAGCAAACTGACTTGATTCATAAGTTGGGGTTGAGCACCGTATAATGTCCTCTCTAAAAGTTGTTTGTTCTCAATCTTTGTACGAAATTACAGCGAATGAATAAGATGCAAGAAAACAGCAAACCGTACATTTTTCAATTAACTGGAAAGGATTAAGGTAATTTTCACCCACACTGAGACCAGTGGCAGTAGTCAGCGTCTAAGACGATTGAACAAACAAGAACATAGAAAACCTACCGGAATTCAAAACATGAGTAACCCAGTTGCCCTCTGTAAAGATAGTCTCGCTCGTTTCAGTCGAACCAGTTATCAGTAACCTAATCTACATTAACTAGGAAATTAACTGTTGTTCCACGAGCTGTTGCCCAGAGAGGCATACGATCTACTGTGTGCAGAGTGAAATATCGACGAGTCCGGATCGTCTTATCTAGTACTGAGTGGATAGAAAACGTACGATAAACACATGCATGTAGGTGAGGATTGATTACCGTCGGTGACCTTTGAAAAACTACGTTGTTTGAGTCGTCACCCTTGCAGTTATTGTGGTATTCTGTCTGGCAACTCATCATCCTCGTCCAGATAGACACAAAATAATTTTCCACCGACCAGACGTTCGTAAATTTGTACACTCTGTGCAAGTTCGTGTGTATGGACTCTTCCTTTTATTTCTACAAGCATCCGTTATACAAGAAAAATTTTTGCGATGACCGGACGCTCCGAACTCCGCATCGGCCGAGCGATTCACAAGATTTTCACGTTTTCGATGTCTTTGTGCAACTGACGAAGTCCAACGCTGAAGTCTGCTCCATTCTTCTACAGATTCGAGAACTTTCCGTCTTTCCTCGCCAAAACTGAAGTATTTCAACATTTTTACGACTGAAGTTACGTCAGATAACGGCGAAATCGTTAAAGATGAATTTACACCTGTCTTCCTGCGTGACCTTGAATTATTCGAAACGTCATCTTTACCTAACCTTGTAAAAGGTGAATTAATGTAACACCTTGTCTTTTGCACTGAATTGGTGGAACAGCCGAACAATCTTCTCTCTTGATGTGTAAATCAACCGTTGTAAACTATGTCCGTTTTCTCTCAGATTAAGCCTTTTTTGCCCCTAAGGTTCGTGCTTGTTTTATTATGTATCCATCTGTTGCTTTATATCACTAGTAATTATCTGTCGTGATCACGCACACCCGAACGTGCCTCTTACAAGTGCGTTGAGAAATATGTATTATTATTAAGTTGTCTACACCGGCTTTATCGGACCGTTGGTTTGTATCTCCTCTGCTTGTTGCGCACCGCTTAATGGTTATTTGACAACTTCCGGCGCCATGATTTTCAGGGAAACAGCTTCACAAAAGTGAAGCTGCATTTTTTCCCAAGCATTTTCCTATCTTAAACCTTTAGGTTGTCGAAGGTAACATAAGCGTGGTTTGCAAATCAACGAAAGTTCAACACATACCAGCAAACGGGCGTATCACGGTAATCATTTTAGATGTTTGAGCTCTCTACAGTATGCATCACTTACCATGCATGCACACCCACAATCGGTTGCCAGGAAATTCAAGGAGAAACAGCTAATCGAGCGCAAGATAAAACCGGCGTCATGGCATCACATAATGCCTGGAGTGCTGCAAAACATTTTCCGTCTTATAGCTTCTTCTATCATAGATGACCTCATTTTAAAAATCGTAAATCCATGAAACATGTCTCAAAAATCCGTTCTATCTTCGTTATGACGGGACTGTAGAATACTCTACAGCGTCCTCATTATCTAACGCTACATCTCACTACGTGTCCACGGTTAAGGAACAAGATAAATTTCACCGCGACACGCTGACCTGACGTTCGAATCCGCCACACCTCACTGACAAACGGACAGTACACTTTCACCATCATTTTGAGATCAACCGTTCTGCGCAATGTTAACAACCCGTCGACCGTGCGTACGAATACCCCCATTTGATCAAACACAGCGTAGTTTGACCTAGGGTGGCATTACAGAGGTCGACAGCCGTTTCCTACCAACTGGGAAGGCTTTAACTCAAGGTACACAGACAAAAGCGTTCGCGAGAACATTATAGTCATGATTGTCGCAACACATATCGGACCTCGATTATTTCGCCGCAGCATTTTACACACATTCTCTGGAAGGATTTTAAAGGAGACCTTAAACATTGATCGGAAAAGCCGGGGCTGTTTCAGTAGTAGGCAAGAAAAGCCTTGACTTTACTAATTAATTTTAGGTGGAACAACATGTCTGTAACGCAGTAGCAGAAAATTCAAAGAAGAGTTACGGAAAGAGTGCTCCGTAACTAGTTGATTGTGTTCGTCTGTGACGTCCAGACGGTAATGGCGTTGAAGAATGGCGAATTTAGGTGTGACTTATCTATGTCCAGTGCACACACCCTGTTGGCTCAAGGAAAATTTAATGTCGTAAATTCAAATTATTTTGCTGTCATTATCTACTCATATATTTTGCCCTATTGGTGACCTGTAAATCAAAAAATGCATACGATTACTGTTATTCGTTAACGAATAACGCATCAGTTTGTTACGCGTTGAAATTCTCGGGTTAAATTGTATCTGTCTGTGTATCCGCTTTTTATTGCATTTTGTTTGCTCCTATCGACCATGACCGGAGTTAGATCTAAAAGCGCTGGGGATCAGCAAACACTGACTGAGGTAATGGGAAGCTGCGACCGGCACAGGTGCAAAATGCACGTAATTCAAATGCACTGACATCAACAAAGACTAGTACAAGGAGTTTGTCTCCCCAAGTCCAGATATCTTCTGCATGACCTGCTGGTTTGGAACGGCCGGGGCGCCGCTTTGCCGCCGACTAGCCATGCACGCACCACGGAGAGATGAGCAATGCAGAAAACCTGCGACTGCGACTGTGGAGTTCTCCTAACTCTGTATCACATTATATATGTTCCGTGGGGAGTAGAATGGAGAAGTACCGAAAGACTCTGCCCGGAATGAAGTTGGGACTCACTTCTCCGAATGAATACAAAGCGCCCGCTCTCTCTGGTTTTGCGATCACCAAGAAGGCAGTTGTCCTATCGACTGCACATATACAGGAGGCAACAGCAAATATGAAAGAGGAAGCTAACAGGGAAAGGGCGGTCGTTTTATAGGGCCGCTTCCCCATAACGTTTTCTCCAACCGAGCTAGACAAGTTAGCTTTAGCTTCCTCACTCTCCGCGGAAGTTATCAACCTTGTACTCGCGAGCGGTCTGCGGGCCAAAACGACCAAAAGTCGCTTGGCCTTTCGGTAACCTTGCTAACAATGTTCAGTCCCCAGACAGTGGTGGGAAATACAGCGGCTTTAAAATCCATCAATGCCCATACAAAGGACATGTCTTTTGATTGCTGTCAGCAAGAGAGGGTGATACGCGAGCAGCGAGTTAAAACTGGGTCACAAATTATGGCAGATCAAAAGCTACAACTAGGGTCAAAGGTCGTAGTTTCCGCTCCAGATGTATCCCTCAGGCTCATATGCCAGTGGCGGTAAGCGGGGACGCCGTTTCCGTAGTCATTATTCTAACGGCCGACGCTCCAAGCGCGAATATATGTGTTAAAGACACCGAACCCACAAAAAAATCGTCTTCCGAACTATCTGCGCCAAAAACCCTTTGAACAGCCCCGCAGAAAGTTCTTTCTTCCAAGAATTCGTAACCATAAAAGTCTGTTGGGGTCACCTTCTGTGATTCCGAAAGTATTTGTTTGGCCAAATCCATCAGGTATTTCTATCAATAACCCCATAAAGCAGCGCACAATGCCCTCCTCCGGGCCCGGCAGCCATCAGACGAAAAAGTCAAAGTTTCCATGCATGAAAACTTTTAACCATCCTCCCAATAAACGAAATTCAGCAGTGGTGCAGAGGTCGTAAGTTGCGACACCGGGGGTGTTGGTCACTCATCCTGTAGGGTTGCTGACGTATGCAGTAGCTGAGGTGTCGCTTTCCCAGCCTCACAGGTTCCAGCAGAAAAATTAGGCAGTACAGGCCGAGTCCAACCCTATCGACATCTTCAATTCCAAGTCCCTTGCAGTCTCCTCTCTCTTATTTCTCGGAATCAGATAAGAAGATAGCTTCTAAGTGCACGTATACGAACCGTCTGAGTCTGTTGGATAAAGTGCCGCAAATCAGACAACTAATTCATGGCACAACACCACATATTCGCTTCCACAGAGATCTGGCCTGCAGGTTAAATCAAAGACTTTGAATGGAGTGTCACCGGGCTGTCCCGGAGCTGACTCCGTCCGCCGAAGGATGGGGGATTCTGAGGTTTACCTTCACCATTATCTCCCAACATCCACGGTTATCGGCGTATTTCGTTCCTCTGATAAATGTGACCCTCTGTGGCTTCGACTGGCATTGCGTGGCTAAGAATCACTGTTAGTGGAGGCTTTATATCGTTCTCCCTAATCCGACGTCTCCGACGACAACACACTTCTTGCAAACCTTGACAACTTCCTTGGGCTACAACACTGCTTATTATGGGCGACTTTGAAGCCCCCAAAATAAACTGGGCATCAATTTCATACCAAGAATGTCAGAGCAGATCCCCGATACAACGAAGAGCGTTGTTAGGGATTCGGTTTTTTCCAAAACCGCCCCTTCCTTGATAAAAACGATCAATCCAATTAAAATAACTGGAACTGTCCAGAAAGGTTGAGAGGCAACCTCGGTTTTTTCTTTACATGTCCGACCCTTATTTCACTATGCTCATTGGCGACTCGATTACCCCGACTATTTTATTGGAAGCTGTTCTTCTATCTTCCGATTTCATAATGTTTTTAGGTCTATTCACGATATAAACTCTTCATATTTCCTCATTGTGGCACGGATTTTGAGGGGAAACAAAGCTGTTTTTGCACCCGTCTTCTGGTTTGTCTTGGGAGCAGTCTGCGGGGACAATCGTGGTTTTTGGGGGGACAGAGATTCTCCCTGTTAATAATCACCCAGAAGATAGCCCAAACTTTTCAGGCGTATTATTATATCGTTGATGAACTGGCGCGTCCTTTCGAGAGTTTACTACAAGCGTGGACACAGCATATCAACGCACCGACCAGGCGTCATCCTGGTCAAATCCCTTATCTGATCAATCTAGTCATCATTATTGAGAGCCGCCAGGCAGATAGAGCAGTTATCACAACATCACTTGGATATGGTTACTACTCTCTGCACATTTGTGATATTATCTGTTGCTGGTTCCTATAACCGGTCCAGAGTTCAAACTTTTAATGACGTCGAGTTTATAGGCCTGAGAAGCTACCTATGGTCACTTCTTCTTGATTACAACTCCATGGACAAGAAATACTACGCGTTTCAAAGTGCAGTTAAGGAAGCGGACGACTTAATTGTACCGCACAAACTGTGTACTTTCTCCTACTAACCACATTTGCCATGCAGAATACATCGTCTCCTCAGAGACCGTTCTCGCTTGCATACGAAGCATACGCCTACAGGAAACTTGGAGGATTAAGCGTGTTTCAAATTATTCAACATATGTGTAGGTGCGGAGTCCGCGAACACAGCAAACTCGTGCTTGAAACTATCGTTTTCAGTGCTCGTTGGAACAATAACTTCTCAGTTAAGCATATACGACGACTAGGAGAGAATAAACCCTCGGCTCTTTATGTGTGGACGCCCGACGGCCAGACCTAATCTGGCTACGTAGTTTTGACCGAGTCATTCAGGGAGTTTTACTCGACAGATCACAACATCCCAGCGCCCAACTGACACCCTGTCCTACTGCTACAGAACTTCTTGCAACCACTCGTTACCGCCTTGTTTTCCCTGTAAGATGTTGGAGACCTCTCATTGAAAATTAATTTCCACAGTACAATGGGTCCTCACAGAATGCATCCAAACATTTTCAAAGAAACAGCAACTAGTCTGGTTGAGTCCCTGTAAAAGCTGTTTAATCAAGTTCCCCAGACGGGAATTCCTTCTGGTGCGTGGAAAGAGACAAGGTTCACGCCCATATTCAAAGCGGGTTACCGGCTCTATCCGGCCGGTTATCGGTCACTTGGCCTTACTAACATTCCGTGTAAAATAATGGGGCGCTTATTAAAGCGTACCATCCTCAACCACTTCTTGTCTAACCATCTTTATTCTTCTAACCACAGTGGTTTTCATCCTAAACAGTCATGAATAGTGAATATGATTATGTCGGTGGATAGTTTAATGAGGGCTAAAGACACTTACCTCCTCTCGGATGCCGTTATCTTCAAATTTTCCAGGGCTTTTGACCGTGTTCCACATGGCCCTCCGAAATACAAACTAGAGGTCCATGATACTCAAAGAGATGTTCTTCGCTGGACTGCCTCCTTTCTTGGTAATAGAACCTTTAGAGTTAAAACCGGATCAGACCTTTTGTCTCTCTTTCATTTTTGCGGAGTTCCTCAAGGGTTAGTGCTAAGTCCCCTGTTATTTTCATTTACACCAACGACCGTCCGGACAATATTTCTAGCAACGCCCTGCTATACAACGACGACCTAAAAATCTGAAATGCCACTTGACTCAGTGCATTACAGATTGATCTTGACACGCTTAGACGCCGGTCGGACTATTGGAATCTTCCACTAGATGAAAATGAGTGCGCGCACATGACACTCGGTGGAGATTCTGACAATGTCTTCGTGATTCATAGTGAGTTCAGCACAGTAGACATCGTGAAAGTCGGACTTAAGAAAAATATGGTAATCCGGTGGTCGTCTAATTTATCTTTCGCGTATCACCATGAGATGGCAGCAAAAAGAAGATTTGCCGCTCTTGGGATGATGAAACGCATTTCCCCAGCATAAACAAGGAAATGTTTCAAATACCTTATAGAGTTTATATAGGAGCGCTCCTCGAGTATATTAATCAGGTCATGTATACCGGTTTGATTAATATACTCGCTGCTGTGCGCGGCCAGCGTGCGGTTACCAAATCAGCCACGTGCTACAGAAATGTCGCATGCAGTTTGGGCTTGAAATCCTTGATTTGTGTCCACACAAATTTCAACGACTGCGCAGTGATTCAATTTCTAACACACTTCTTTGGGGTGGGCCTCGTAGAATAGTTCATCACTGCAAAGAATTGTGACGGCTGCCGGTGACATGAAGGTAAAAGTTTCGAGCTTTATACTCGGATCTTTCTTAGGCAGCAGTTCTTTTCTTATAATATTATTAATAACTGGAACAGTTCCCCTCCTGAGGTCGTTAGCAGTGCTTCTAAAGATCGCCTTGATGCATTCATTTGTTCTACCCTACCAAAAACCGTTTCGCACGTTAGATTACCTTGTACTTGGTACTTACTGTAATATATAAGGACGGTGCCATGCCTTGTTTTCAGTTATTGCCTTTCAGATCAACAGATGACCGCTCGTCACTCAGCAGGGAAAACCGAGTGAATCCGGGAATCTTGTGCGTCTGTCTTGAACCCGTCTATCAATCGTTGAATCGCTTCTATCCACCACCTAGCGCCGCCGTCATTCGACTTTCAAACAGGCGCCTACAACACTTTCAATCATCCAAAATTATAATTTCTATTGCCGATGGCCACCTACCCCGGACGGGCAACAAGGACATTTGTACCTATTAGTGTAACATGCAAGCCCGCCGTTTTTACTCTGAATGCCAGTTACGTTTGTGGGTCAACTCTGGGCAGCGTTGAAACACAGGGGGAGCGTTTCCCCGAAGTAAGGAGTTTAAAAATACCCCTTCACAATTAAGCAACACGAACAAGTATGATCCAAACGCCCGGTGTATCATGCGCACACAGATTACGTAAACGGAAACTAGAGGGCCACCCACTGCAGAGCAGCAAGTGATGTTACTCAACTTCAGTTCATCCAATGCACATTCACCAGCTTCCACTGTGACTTACACCC
The DNA here is from genome assembly GCA_013368495.1 of Paragonimus heterotremus. Lineage (NCBI taxonomy): Eukaryota > Metazoa > Platyhelminthes > Trematoda > Plagiorchiida > Troglotrematidae > Paragonimus > Paragonimus heterotremus. The sequence continues at coordinate 27,569 of LUCH01002982.1, forward strand.
AATATTACACCGGACGGCTTCGAGGCTAGATTTTGTCACCAGGTCACATGTCCTACTTAAGCGATATTTCAATTTCCTGCTCTTGATTTCAAATCCAGAACTTAATGAGGGTCTACGGCTGTTGACGCTCTGGTGCTTGACTGGCGTGATCCGAAGATTAACCAGACTGTGCTTTCTGTCGACGGAATGTGTTCAAGTAGTGACCTGAGGGTGGCACCAAGAAAGAGAAGAAATGGCAAACCCCATTCATTTTCAAGGGCAAAATCAAAATCGTACTTCACAATGTCACGTGGTAGATAAAGTTTGTTCCAGCCTATGTACAGGTTCTTTTCGAATACATCCACTCTTGTAACCTCAAATTCCTCGAGTGCAGTTCATCCCACATTCATGTGCCCGGAAGGATTCCTTGAACAGTTCACGCTGAAATTCGTCAATAATAGAGCGGTGGAATCCGGTATGAAGTGTCCCAGAAATCTTGCTTGGGCAGTCCATCCTCCGAATCATTTGAAGGATGCCATACACCACAAAGAAGCAGGTGTGTATCAGATCCAAACTGTGAAATTTTTAATTAGCAAAACGCAAGCTTTATAGCAGCACGCTGTTTCAGTTGTTTGCTCGAAACCGGCCAACACCCAGATCTTTTCTAACGGGGTCTTTACCACAAACATTTGAATATCCACATCCAGATTTAAGTACGCCTATAAGTTTATCTGCAATGCTACCAAAATAAGAATGATTCCTATAGTTCGCCTTTATGGCGCTTCAAAACCGAAACGGGTTGGAAACAGCCATGAAAGCGCGAAGTTTTTGTGAATTGTTAGAATGCATATTTCAGAATAAATACATAGAATTTCTCGAGTATAATAGTTGTGTTGCAATGAGAAAAGGTGGTCCATGTTCGCGCTTTTGTTGAGGAAAGTGTTATCCTTCTCTGTGATATTCATTATGTTGGCCTTCGTAGTCGACTTACAGTCCTGAAGATACTTCCATCGAAACTTTCAAGGTGGATACACACTTCTGCGATGAAGAAACGCTCAGACTTGTGCAGTTTGGGAGACATAAATGGAGTTGTGACTTCCGACCACATTAGATTTACATTACATATTATGCCAAACATTGAAGTGAATTCCAGTGGAAGCCATGCCACCACGTTTGTGAGTTAGTTATATACCAGAATTGTGTTTAGTATGTCTCCCTGTCAATATTTCATGTGAATACCGGTCGACGAAATACAACTTGTAAAAGCGATTACGGCGGACGTTATCACGTGGTTGTTTCTATCCACGGTCCATATGTAACAGTGTAAACATGGATGGGACGTCCCACTCTGTAATGACAGCATGCGTCTTTTCTAGCTTATTGTTTGCTGACTGCTTGAGTGTACTCAAGCAGTCAGCAAACACTTGTCACCTGTAGGCAGCTAGATGCTCATTTGTTCGATAATTAATGACCCACTTATTTGTCAGCTATTTCTTCGAAGATAACATTGATTCTTACCCTTGCCATTTCAACCACAACAGGCCACTCTTTGTATCATGGATACTCATGATTCTCACGACCTCTGGTCTGTGTTTTCGACAAATGCAGACTTCACTGATGATAATCATCATGTTTTCCAATTCTTTGCCTGTCCATATTCCCCATTTAACATTCCGGAGTGCAGTCCTAAGAGCTCAGCGCTTACCAGACCACGGGTCATCAATGTGGCTTTATGTTAATTAGGTCTCAGTATCAAACGACTGCACCACGTCCAAAAGGTACATTGCGCACCCTGTTTTTACCTTCTGTTTGGAATACCGGTTAATAACCCCGTGCTAAAGAGGTATGTTATGATGGGAATTTCATGTTGACTAGAATAGACTCACCATCTGGGTGGGACACTAGGAATTCCGTTAAAGTTAATTTCCCTCATCTGTTCTACATTCTGCAGGATCTGATCAGTTCACTAGATGTGCCTACAAGGACGTTGTTTCTTAATCGGTTAACGTAAGCTAGCTGAAGATCACGCAGCTGTAGCACTTAATGTCAGTTGAGTTGCGACGTCATAATCGGGACTTACGTGTTCCATAGACGGCGTCTTGCGTTGTAGGGCACACCAGCCCGACCTACGGTTTTTGCAGCTACATCCAAATGTCTCCTAAAAAACTGCAAAGGATCGTTTTAGTAAATCTTGCACGATCAGAAAACATGCGTACCCACATTTCTTCCTTGCGATTCTTATCAATGTTATTCACAGGTTAAGTAGAATTGAAGGCAGCAGTTACCAATGTAAACGCGTACCGTCCCCACTTTACATTGTCCAGTATGGACCGCGGATAGAAACAACCACGTGATAACGTCCGCCGTAATCGCTTTTACAAGTTGTATTTCGTCGACCGGTATTCACATGAAATATTGACAGGGAGACATACTAAACACAATTCTGGTATATAACTAACTCACAAACGTGGTGGCATGGCTTCCACTGGAATTCACTTCAATGTTTGGCATAATATGTAATGTAAATCTAATGTGGTCGGAAGTCACAACTCCATTTATGTCTCCCAAACTGCACAAGTCTGAGCGTTTCTTCATCGCAGAAGTGTGTATTCCACCTTGAAAGTTTCGATGGAAGTATCTTCAGGACTGTAAGTCGACTACGAAGGCCAACATAATGAATATCACAGAGAAGGATAACACTTTCCTCAACAAAAGCGCGAACATGGACCACCTTTTCTCATTGCAACACAACTATTATACTCGAGAAATTCTATGTATTTATTCTGAAATATGCATTCTAACAATTCACAAAAACTTCGCGCTTTCATGGCTGTTTCCAACCCGTTTCGTTTGCAAACCACCTTGCCGTCTAACTAAACTTTTTCTGAAGTGAACTCACTGAACCTCCCCCACTGAATGCTAATAGTAAAGCCGTTCATCATCTATCAATTAATACACGGTTTTATGGATGGAGACCCAGGTTACACGGGTCTAGTCTGTGTTATTTTCAGTTTCCAGCGGGTGTCCGTTTACCTGCAGAGCAGCCATTCAAAACAAAATGTAGTACCACTGTTGGGGACTACAGTCAATACCAAGAAGAGAATGGACCACCATTCTGTTTTAAGCAAGAGGCCAGCAAGTCTTGAAGATTGCCCGGGGAAGTGCAACTGGCGAACTGAGAGGAAAGGCTGCTGCACTGTTTAGTGAGCCCATGAGAGAAGAATTGTTGCCTTCAGAAGGTCCAGGGACGGAGCACGTAAATCTTCTTGTTATGTCCTCACCGACCAACTTAATTTGCTGCGACGAGTGGTGGTTAAATGATTCCTATCCTGAAGAAGTGTGTGAGAACTAAATCACCGCAGAATTGTTCAAATTGTTGTGGATAAAGATGAAGAATTTTGAGTGGAAACTCGCATACTACATTTCTTAAGTCAGCGATTAGTTTGGTCGCCGCACGCTGAACACGCTCAACAGCGAGCGTATCGTTCTCTAGGCTAGTGTACAAGAAGTGAGTACTTCATTCAAATAGCCGTGTCATATAAACCAGGAGCATCGTTGTAAACAGTTCTCGGATATGCAGAAGGAAATGTGCTTAACCGTCTTAAGGGCGACAAACCTTTCTTAGTCACCATCTCGTGACAATACGCAGATAGTATTTTAGAAACTTAGCTGCTTGGAACCTCACCCAGATAGATTTCTGCTGCTTTCTGTGCTTAATACACGATGTATCAAGCAGACAGTTCTGAAGTTTCCACTGGGCAACATGTACCTGCATGCTGTTTCAGTTAGGGGGCACTCCAGTTGACCAATAAACACCTCGTCACGTCAGGAACAAATTGCCTTGCACTGCGTTCACTGACATTCTGGATTTTTAGGTCATCGGTGCATGAAAAAACGTCGGCAGATATTCGGTGTGGTGGAATTCTAAACAACGCATCTTGATGAATTACTGTCAGCTGTTTCCATTTTTCACCACGTTTTGATGTCCCATTCATACCTGAATTGTATATAGCGCTTAAGTCCACTACAGTACCGTTACCAGGAACTGATATATCTTCCAGCTTCGAAAGTGTGAAGAGGTTTACAATGACATATTTGCCCCCCTGGGACAATTATATCATTATGTATTTCCTCATTTTGGCTACAGCCAGCACGACCTTCCCCTGAGTGTCCACAGAATGTCCCTCGAACGTCCCTTGAACGTCCTATGAGGATCCTAACTGTGCACTTTCGGGTCACTCGTGGGACATCCGACGGAAAATTAATCAGGGCTTCCATATGTTACTGGTAATAATTCTGCGGATTTTCACTATCTATTCAGGCCTTATCAAGCGTTTAACACACATGAAAATCAACAACTACCCCCCATAACCTACGTATCACGATCGTCCGATGACAATGCTCGAGTGAACCTCCAGTGTTCTTGGTGGGCATACTATAACAAGTACTGGCCACACAATGCTTTATCTCGTTCACCATATTTCACTCCACTGTTGAAATGAAAAGATCATATAAAAAGGAATGCGTACTCAATTAAATGCAACAGAATATCAGAAAAGCCCACAATGTAACATAAGAAACCATAATTCTTAGGGTTAATGGCATTCGAAACGGTAGCTTTGCTGTCACGTCTCCTGTGTCTTCAACGTGCTTTTAGTATCCATAACAATGCTTTTACTTTGAAAAGCTTGTGTGTTGTACAGTGACGTTTGTACACTTTGTTTGGCCATTGAATAGGTAAACTAGGAATGAGATACTAAATAAAGCTGCCTGGATGAGTTTGAACGGTTACCTCTGCGAATAGTCGACATACAGCGAAAACTGAACGCAGCAGTCTCACAGTATTCTTCCTACACATTCCCACGATACTGCCGAAATTTGCTAGTTCTTATGGAGTAACGCGAATATACCATTTTGAACTTATACAAGGTTCAATCATCAGCTATAGTAATACAATTTTCATGGACATGGTTGGAATTCCGTATCTTCGCAAATAATCAATATACAACGAAAGTGAATCAGAACAGTCGTACATTTTTTCTAGGCGGGTTCCATTACCAATTACCAGTCAAAAACAGCAGCTCACTAATACACGTCCCCACAAAAGCGAATACTATCCACAGGTTGTCAACTGGACATTGAGAACAACATATATCTGGCATGTAATTCATCACCAGACACGCGGCTTATCATAGTTTGTCGTGATGCTAGTTCCGGGGTTCGTACACTCAAGGTTTCCTCAGCCTTATATTAACGCGGATCGGAGGTCACAATTGGAAGACGGTGGACCTGCGAACAAACTTT
>LUCH01002982.1:50291-80493 GCA_013368495.1 Paragonimus heterotremus
ACCAAAGAAGAGGGTCCATTTCCAAAAACGGAGGGACCACCAGAGCATTAGTACTGAATGATGAGCTGTCAACGTCCTTAGGTGACATTTCAGACATCGGGTAGTAGAGAAACGGTCGATTTATCAAGAACTACTTAAACCGAATTGAGAAAATGTATAAACGATTATATCTAGAACCTATACACGAACAGAGAAGAACAACTGTTTACGCGAACGTCGAGAAAAGTGACAAATATACCGATATGCAAAGGAACGAACTCAAGAAAACGCAAAGGACGATTGTAGCGAAACGTTCCAAAATTACGGGCTCACCAATTGTTGGAACTGGTCCAACAGATTATCACCCAGTCTATAGTCACTATCGAAAACCAGTCGACAATGAAAAGCAAGGACTAAGCGCGTTGACCCTTGTGTATTTGTATCCACCCTGGAAGGTAAAGTGTACAGAGAAAACACGTCAAGCTAGCGGGGCACGGAGCAAGTTGTGATTGCAGCCCCGGGACGGATATTACAAACGGAATAGCTTACTAAAACAAAAGTAGGCAAAAAGCTAAAATCATCAGAAATGTACAAATGCATGCGACTATCAAAAATATCATTTATTATAGTCGCTACAGATGTTGTATACGCACTTGTGGCAGTAGTTCCAAGACATATCAGGTTTCACTTTCTTCTTCTAGTTTTGGATTGCTATGTTATTAATTGACCTTCGTAAATCTGCAGATTCCTACCATTTTGCGACTAACTTCTGAATATCGGCTTTTAGATTTTCCACTGTTTCCGTCTTTGGCTCCTTGGAACCACCTCATGATGAAATGTTTCACGTTTCTCTCACTTTTTGAGGATAGCTACGATCAGATAAAAGCATGTGTGCAACGTGGGCGGAGTTGCGTCTTGTGAAACGTCGCTCTCGGAAGACGACACAATGCGTTTGCGTCTAACACTCACTAACCTCTCTTTTTGTATGCTGGAAACGCAGCGTAGATGGCATCCGAAGAAGTGAATTCCGAGTCACCTTATGTCCTCCGTTCATAACCTCTTGCCTCTTGACAGTTTTCTTCAACAGTAATGAAACGATATAATAGAACTTACCAGTGTTTTTCATAACACAGATGTCATGCAACTGAAATTTCCCCAACTGTGGCAGTGTGTGAGATGATAACAATTTAACTGACTTTCACCGCTTCATTATTAACCATGCAACCATCGCACCTCCTGACAGGCACGCATGACTAATAATTGCGACCTCTTTCGCCTTCAAATTTCAACCGCATGACACATCTGTAATTGCCACATCTCATAAGTTTCTAACGCTAGTGGGGTGATGTAAGTTGCTAGTAAGTATGGATTAGAAAGAGTGTCAGAAGTTACTATACAATGTGCAAGAGGGGAATGACGGCGACCTCGTCATCATCCGGAATGAGGGCGCATTTACACATAATGGAGGACAATGACTTCGATTTGTTGACGTTGGATATGGCCGAGGCACGATGAATACACACATCAAATGAGATGAAAGCGTGAGGATTAACCGAATATCCCACCGTTCTGTTTTTCGTGAATTCAGTAGGGTTTTCAAGCTTATCAAAGCACAGTTGTCCGGCGGCACGCAAGAAATGTACCAACTAAAGCGCACGCCGGACATGTCATGTTTCACGTTACTTTGATTACATAGATTGATATCATTTATTGGTGCACCGCTGCACTGTACGTGGGTGAGCTCGTAATATTCTAATAATCGATTGTGCACTTGAGTAGCCGGCTGTTTCGTTTCCTTAACCGGACGTAGGATACTACTCATAAAACTTTCCAGATAACATGCTCAGTAAATGTGCAGCGGTCCAAAACGCTGCACACCACCGCATATGTTGGTGAAACAATGCACATTACAAGCAAGTTGATCGTTCCAATACGAAATGATCAACAAATTTAACAAGTAGAAAACAGGTACGATCAATTATGGAATGATACAAGCTAGGATGAGGCAGTGTGTAAATGAAAAAAAAACAAATTTAAGGAGTTCTCATAAATGGGGCACGGGAGGAATGAACGCACAACTACGGGGCCCAAAAATATTGCAAACTCAAGCGAAACTCATTGGCTTTGAAGCGTTTGAAATTGGTAAATATACCACATTTGCGGTGGAGGTCAATGTGTAAATGTGAAACGGATGCTTCTAGGTTGCTCTCAACAGACCGCTGCATGGCGCTAGACAGATGCAAACCTAAGAATTTCTCTGAGAAGCACTAGATGTAGGCTAAACGCCTCATGACACCGAAGAAAACAAGGTGCACCGGATCAGGTGGGACATCGGCAACCATATCCAAAGACAGTCGATATAACACGGTGTTTCCGATGTGATGCTTCGGCCGACGTTTATTTTGGAAGAACGAGTCAGTGCGAATGCTGAAAGACGTCGAAAGGGGATGTCACCCGTCGAGAACTGTAATGATTAACCTTCTGTACATACCTATCACAGCCGTAGTAACCGTCGTCACTTTACTTTTGTTAGACGTAGCTGCGAGCTATGGCATAGAAAATGACACACTGAATGTCCACATGAAGGATTAAATGAAGATCATTCAGCGTCATACTAACACTGCTTACCTCCCTCATTTCGGACACAAATGGCTACAGATAATCAGTGGCGGGATCAGGATGCTCACGATTGCATTATGAGCCGATGATAAATGGAGTATTTGTAAAGGGACGAACAGTGGGACCGAGCATGAACCATAACTTCGTACTGGGATAGTCAAACAATGGTAATCCATCTTTATTGACTTTCATTGTTGTATGGTCACCGTTGGTGAAACGTTCACGGCGATGAACGCGCCGCAAACACGTCGGCATTCTTATGTGTGCATAAAATCAACAGGCTGGCATTGTTTTATGTACACTCCGTGGAGTCCTGCGCAATATGCGCGGATCAAACGGTGAATCAGGAACAAAGAGTTTCAATAAAACCAACAGTAATTTCAAGTCAGTAGTTGTAACCGATTTGAGGTAGTTTGAGAACAACCGGATGGCACTTGAAATACTAGCTACTGGGGGTGACTGACTAATTATGACAAAATTAATTATACAAAGAAAACTGGTACCATTATGAAGTGAAATTTTCATCAAGAACACTCGATCTAGTAACAGATGTCACGCTAGAAGTAGCAGCTGCAAAATCTGAACCATTTGTTGCAGGTTCATACGGCATTTCTGCATTGTAACATGGAAAAGTTACGCAATATCTAACCTACGAGCTCCACTGATGTCGTAGTCTGCATGAACTCCTCGTTCACCTAATATTATGCGCATATATCGTCCAGCATGCGTGACCTATCATTTCCATGCCTAATACGTCTGTTAACAGTCCATCCAATATACCATCGTTTCACTGCACTCATTTTTATCACGAACGCTTGTGAAGACAGTTCATGCGGATTACGTATTATTAGCGTAAACAGAAGATCATCAATAATTCTGGAATAATGCAGCCAAAAACGAAACATTTCTAACACGCTTGCAAAGCTTACAACAAAACTGTCAGTGATCACAGACCGCAAGTGATATAACACAGCCGGACTCATCACGCACAAAACAAATGGAACTGCAGACTTGTGTTCGCTGTAAGCACTGACTGAAACAAACGTGCATAAAATGGAGTTGGTCAGGAACGTTTGCAAATGTAACGTAGTGAACGTTGTGATAATACGTTATAGGACTGCTCTTCCATGCGTTCAGTTACGAGATTGAGTGTGGTGATCAACCGTTAAAGCGTCCAATCTATTCTGTCCAAAGATCGCTTCCATCTTTGAGGAAAAACCGGTTGACTTTGTCCTAGTTGGCGGACCCGCTCAGTGCGGCCGAGAGGTGACCTTGGCTAGTTTTACCCGTCTGACTTTTATTCCGCTGTGCCCATTGGTGACCTCAAATGTTTTTTTCCTGTAAACGTCCTTCTCTTTCTTATGATTCAGGGATGTTTTTTTGGTTACTGCACCTCATATAAGTACTATTTTTTGCCTTGGTCGCACACGTTTTTGGGGCGGAACAAAGCTCTTTTTGTACGCATCTTTTGGCTTATCTTCGGAACAAATCACGGGACAGTCGGGGTACATTTTCGGGACCGAGATTCCCGTGTTAATTACTGCCGGGAGGAGAATCTGAATTCTGCCAAGCGCATTACGATAGCCACGACGAACCAGCGTATCGTTTAAGAGGGTTTACAACATTAACAGTTCTAATTCTCATCCGATTCGATCATCGTGAGGTCGACTGTTGGCCAGTTTCTGGTCGACGCGTCGGAGTCGGCCATGTGTTTGCTGAGCGTGCTGATTTTACCTTCCATTAACAGGATGCTTTAAAAATCTCTTATATTAGGTATAACAACAGGTTAGGGTACACTCGAATTGCCACGAAATGCTTGTCCACGTACACTGGTAACTCAACCCTTTGGAAGAAACGGGTAATACAGCAACTCAACACTCACTAGGTTGGAATGTGCCGTTCTCGCGTAACGTTTACGTGTTTGTTATCCACAGGCCTATCATACATGTAGTGACCAACAGTCGTGTGACTTCCCTATGGATCCCTGTTGCAACCGCGTTTTCTCGCTTGTCTGTTCTATACACATGTTATTATGCTCATATACCACAGGAGGCCTGATAGGAACTCAAGGCCACTGTCTTCAATTGTGCAGTTAGATGCACACAACGAATGCGATTAGGTTAGAGCTAACTACTTATTTTATTTCCAAACATTGTTGGAAATATACGGTTTGTTTCCAGTCATTACTGCATTCTTTTAGTTTCATGCCCGTAGGAACTACATTTTGACTGCTGTTTAGGAAATGAGTTTTAAATTGCTAGTGGACTAGGTTCCAGCTCTTACCCGTTTGTGCATTACATATATCATCCTGGGCGAACAGTTTTTCTTCACCCAAGTCCGCTTGGGTTGAAGTGCTTTTTGATCACTAAATTACCGGCCAAAAAGTTTCTGTAGTCAATTTCGCTTGTTGTTATTTCGGTTTGACTAGCCCAGGAAAGCCACTAGCCAGTCCATTTTTATTGCTACCTAGATTACAGGGGAGCTGAGGTGATCACGAAACCACACCTTAGACATTTATTTTGGAGAGTATCTATATCAAGCTTCCGGGTAATAATCTGAAACAAAACTCCAGTGAATAATATTTTATTTCCTCATTTTTGCTGGGGCTACTCCACTACTGCTCATTTCGATATCGAAATTGTTCCCTGAATCTAGATAAAACATATCCGCGCCGCTATCAGAGTCAAGTATTTTGATGCGAGAGACGCTGGCGTTTGATAAGTGCATTAAATTCCTCGAGTGATTTCTTGCTTCCTGCAAATAATAGTTTGGCATTACCCTAATGGACGCCTAATCTGACTGTCCATTATGAGTTCGTGGTCGTAATTAGGTCGATAGAATAGTAATTTACAATCTTGTCATGGTAACCACTTCTATGAAAAGAACCTACAGGAAAATAGTTACATTTTTGGAAGAACGTGTTTTTCGATAATGAGTGATAAAACCAAGTTTGTGGCGGAGCTATCAAGGAGTTTGCCCCTCTTTTGGTAGACATCACGCGGCACATTTTTCGGGACCGCATAAAGTATTCACTAATTTCTTCTCAAACTGGTTTGTGCGAATGCATGAAACACGTCGTGGAATGCTTGCCACTGAGAACGTCATTTGCGAAAAGACAGCGAAATCTGCTGGAATGTTACACGTGTAATAGTTTGAATCATCTGACGGGTTGTCTTACTGGTGGAAGGTCTGCTATGGATTGAATCTATATAAAGTAGACTTGCTCATTCAGACTAGTTTTATGCAGATCTGCGGCAAAATGGAAAACGTTCCGCAGAATGTACTTGACAGATTTATAAACAACTTGGCCAATCTTCTGGTGAATCAAAATGAATGTTGATGAGACCATAGTATACCGTAATAGTTTGCCGGAGAAACCGTTGCTAACGAACTGCGCACGAACCTCGAGATCGAAAGATTATAATGATAGGCGGGCGTTTTTGCCATTTTGTAGCACGTCAGGAAGCAAATTCTCAGTCTTAGTTTTCGACAAATTTGAAACGTTTGCGAAGACTGTGATGTGCATACCAAGCACTCACAACGATTTCACAGACTTGAAAGCACTGCTAAACAATCCTCACTCATTAACTGAGAAAAACGCCGAAACTGAACATACGGTGGAACCGAATCTTGCTGCTTCTTGTCCAATCCCATGCACATATGACTGATGTTGAGTCTTCAAATACCAAATCATTGTGGTGGCCTTCAACATCCACCTTAGCTCTAAAACCTTTTGAACAACACCAACTATCAGATCATTTAAACGTCTTGGGTCACCGTTACCAACCTCATCTCAGACAGTCCAAAGTGACCTAAAGTTTAAACCTCTGTGAACTACTCGCGCAATGATTGCCTTTGATTTTAATCCCTTGACGACCAAAATGACAACATCTGTTTGGTAATCAGCACGATCTAGTATAACTGAAAACAGAATGTCGGCAAACCCACCATTTACGTTTGACTGACCCGGGCGCCTGCAAAAATCGGATAATGGCGATTTTAGACTGTATGTTAACAGTTCCGCAGTCATCGTTCCAAATCCTAAGTGTGGTCCAGCTTTTCACAGGAGCCTTTCCAAATACAGGGGTCAGAGTTACGTAAACAGACTACGGTGGTCCACTTAAAGATAGAAAATAGGACTCTGACAATTTTATGTTTGTTTCTTGGTACTTGGCAGGCGATATGAAAAACATCCCTCTCACTGACATAATGGTGACCGTAGGTCAAATGAGGAACAGTCACGTTTGAAACTGGTTCAGTCCCACCACTGACGATTTGTATTTGTGGATACCCGTCGTCCACCTAGGCGAACCCTCTAGAAACGGATATGGAAATTGCGTCAGTTTCACCTAATTGCCCACTCATTTGGGTGGCCGGAAGTCCAGAAGAAATTGTTCGTGAACACCGGGTTGGGTTCAACTGTTAGTGTCTCAGCAAACTGTTGGTAGCACTCCCCTATTTTCTTAGGCGAAATCTTAGGTCACACTGATGTTGCAGTTATTACGAAGTAATGACTGGTGTGTGTCAACGATTGCGCAAATTATGTCTCCTAGCAAATAAAGCGAACAGATTCAGCGTTTTTGCTCTATATAGGCCAGTGTTAATGCCGAACGTCTATTAATTCTTTGGGCTACGTTTATTCTCCTCGTGATGTCTACCCACATAATAGTCGCGTCCGCAGTGCAGCAAGCATCCATTAAATTCTCAGCCACTTGAGTGACAGATTTCGATCCAAAAAACGGTCCTACAGGTGAGTTTGTTCTTGAGTGGGTGCAAGAGTTTAAGAAAATATTAAAACCTAAAAGGAAGAAAATAACAACAAATCTCGACAGCGACTCTACCAGATCTACGAAGTCCAAGACCAATTACTCAGACGAACACGGCGAAATATAACGAGTCACGTAAGAGCGAAAAGGTAAAGCACAAAATGAAGTGAAGTTGTACAAAAACAGGGGTTTATCAATAGCAACTGAGAATGGGTCAACCCCACATGATCATAGTTCGTCAAGTAAACGACGTTAAGCCTTACTAGTACGTCGAGTGTCAGAAAAACAATTCGTCGTCAGCATGACTCGAATGGCTGGATCAGTCTGTCTGTAAACAAGACTTGCAAATGCTACCAAAAGAATTACGGGTGCTAGAAAAAGATTGATCAACAAGAAGGGAACAAATGAAGTTAGGGAGCGTGGACACCAAACTTCTGTTATACATACGATCGTCTCCGTACGCCTAACACAGCGAGGTACTTTAACAGCAAGCAACTAGTTTAAGCCAGAGAAGTGGAGGGTCAGAAAAATCGGTCGACTGAGTAAGTTAGCAAGTATTTAGACCTGCGGCGAAAACTGGTGTCTGACCTCAAAGGAGGTGAAGTGCGGATTTAGCAGACTGTGTTCGAAAAGGTCTGTTTCATTATCGACAACCCATGAATAGATCATATTTCCACATGTTTTAGTATACTTTGGATTGGGAGATAGACTGAAAGTGATTTTGTAACTTGGTGAATCTTGGTGCAACTGAAGAGATATTTTACACACACAAGGCATGTGAAAATGATACGCCAATTTATTTCAGTCATTATAAGTTGATGAATAGTCTTAATTGAGTACTTCACTGTTCAAGGGAATTTCTTAAGTAATAATCTCACAGCATTGCATTGGATAAACCTTCAGGCTTGAAGTTTTGTTTTGGTTAAGTACTTTTTTCGAATTATCGTAATGACATGGTCTGTAATTGTGGTGACCTTAGAGATCACTCAATGTGTAGAGAGCTACCAGTCTGCTGATGGCAACATTCCTTATCTAACCAGGGACTAGCTTGCAAAGTGCGATAAACTATCAGTCTACCATAACACATGTGTAAACAGATAGACATATGATGGTCGTGGCCGTTTTATCCAGGGAGAAATAGATTTGATATCTTCGCACATCCCATTTGCAACTGGACTGTGCGATTAATTACCTGAACAACTGAGGCTAACGGTCATTTTTTTCTGTCGATGACATGCGTGAACTAGGGCGCGTGTATCTTCACAACAGCACTTCATTACAATGCAGAAGATTAATGCCAAAGGCAACGGTAATTCGCTTTTAGACTCATTTACACACCCAAACCAAAGCGTCATATGGAATGCACCAAACGATCCAGCTGATCGATTTCTGAACGGTTCATCATGGAATTCACCAGTGCGATTGCTCATCACGGAGGTCGTATTATTTATAAGTATTGAGGCACATTTGTTAATTTAGGTTTGATCAGGTTGCAAGATGTCTGGTTAAGAACCATGTGATATAGTGAGTGGGGAGGATACTTGTGTCCAAAAACGAAATTTCTGAACCCTAGTGTGACTTTATAGTCCAAGTGATGGAGAGCTTTCCGATTTTGAACATGGTATTTCTCTGACTTATTTGAATCTAGGGAATACCGAAATTTTCGCAATTCAATATCCTATAAATTTTACGATTTGCCACGCTACTTAAACTTGGTTCACTTTGTTTGGTTGTGCACATTGTAAATCACAGTTCATCTCGGATAACGTAAGTCTGTGAGTAACGCACTTATTCGTGTACATCAAATATGACGCAAATAAACCATAATACAGGAATTTTACGCTGATCTTGACCATCCCTTGGAAAAGAAAGATAGAAAGTCGAGGAACTTAAAACTAACCAATGACTTATGAAACGGAGAATCAACGGGAAATTGTGAAAACTCCAAACGTTTCTTTTCCACACACCGCATTTACAAAGAAGTGTCCTAGGTTGGCCATGTAAGATGTTCGCAGAATTATGCGCCGGCTACATTTTAGAAACGTGCACTGGTGAGATCCTACTAGTATAGAAAATGTGCAGCCGGAATTAGGAACGCGGTATGTGAGTGTCTTAAAAGGTTTCGGATAACACAAAAGTTACGTATAAGGAATCCGAGTGTACGTGGATAAGATATTCGAAATATACATCGTGTGTGCTACAACTATGGACAGCTTTATTCAAGTTTAAATCAAAACATATTCGTTCTTGTATCGCGTATAAATGGACCATCCATCAAAAATCTTGGAGTATTACAAATTCAACATGAGCCACTTTAGCAGTTTTCTGCGAGACGCGACTCCTAACAAACTTGAGTGAATATGCACAGACTTTCAATCGAAGCAGGTCGTAACGGTCAGAAATAATCATTTTTGTGAGCCTCCCATCAAAACCATTATCGTACAGCTAGTAAGCTGCTGTTCGGTTTGTACGCTCAAAATTTCCCCAGCATTGTGCTGACGCGGGTTAGAAGTCGTAATGAATGGGAGGTGAGTCTGCAAGCAAACTCTTTGACTTCGCCAAGACTTTTGGCCGTGTTCCACATGGCCCTCCGAAATACAAACTAGAGGTCCATGATACTCAAAGAGATATTCTTCGCTGGACTGCCTCCTTTCTTGGTAATAGAACCTTTAGAGTTAAAACCGGATCAGACCTTTTGTCTCTCTTTCATTTTTGCGGGAGTTCCTCAAGGGTTAGTGTTAAGTTCTCTGTTATTTTTATTTACACCAACGACCGTCCGGACAATATTTCTAGCAACGCCTTGCTATACACCGACGACCTAAAAATCTGGAATGCCACTGGTCTCAGTGCATTACAGATTGATCTTGACACGCTTAGGCGCCGGTCGGACTACTGGAATCTTCCACTAAATGACAATGAGTGCGCGCACATGTCACTCGGTGGAGATTCTGACAATACCTTCGTGATTCATAGTGCGTTCAGCGCAGTAGACATCGTGAAAATCGATCTTAAGAAAACTATGGGGATCTGGTTGTCGTCTAACTTATCTTTCGCCTATCACCATGAGATGGCGGCAAAAAGGGGATCTGCCGCTCTTAGAATGACAAAACGCACTTCCACCCGCATAAACAAGGAAGTGTTTCAAATGCTTTATGGGGTATACATAGGACTGCTCCTAGAGTACGTTAATCAGGTCGTGTATACCGGCCTGAAGAAAGATACTTGCTGTCGGATAGTTGCGAATACTGGTGTTGTTCGTAGCTCGGGTTGATGGTTTTGTTATTGGTATGTTCGCCGAGCTTGGCAATTAGGTTGCAAACGTTTCATCACCATGCGAGGTGACATCATCAGTGCGTAATCGTTTTAGCGTATAGTTTTTTGAGCGTGGAGATTGGTCTCCACCTCGCTTGGTGATAAAACGTTTGCAACCTAAATGCCAAGCTCGGCGAACATACCAATACCAAAAAGGTACTCGCTGCTGGGCGCGTCCATCGCTCGATTACCAAACCAGTCACGGGGCTTAGAAATGTCACAGAGAGTCTGGACTTGAAATTCTTGATTTGTATCCACCTGAATTTCAACGACCCCGCAAGGATTTAATTCCTTAGAGTAGCTCTCGCTCAACAGTTTTTTCTCGTAGCGAATGATGACAGCCGTCGAGGACATAACAGGAAACTTTTCGAGCTTTGTCCTCGGACCTTCTTTAGGCAGTTCTTCTCTTATAGGATTATTAATCACTGGAACAGTCTTCCTTCTGAGGTCGTTAGCAGCGCTTGTGGAGATCACTTTGAAGCATTGCCTGCTTCTCACTTGCTTAGAACATCTTTATGCGAGTAATCTTACTGTGTTCTTAGTATTTACTGTAATGTGTAAAGGCGGTGCTACACCCCGTTTTCAATGTCTGTCTTTTAGGTCAACAGAACCCCACTTTACACCGAACAAGAAAAAGTGACTGGATCCGGGAACCTTGGTTCTCTGCTTCGTACCCGTGTATCAATCGTTCCATCCGCTGTGACCAGTCAATTTACATATTCCTAATAAAACCTGAATTTACACCCGTTTGATTACGCTCAACCAAAGGTTTGGACGCGTAGCTGGTTGTGTTCCACGTTGTTGACGTTCACGATTTCATCGTGTCCATTGACTTTATGAGGGATTGCAGACTGGTTACCAATAAAAACGATCAAGAACTTAGTAGTTCATCTGACGATATCGTGATTGCAGACACCGGTTCCCGGTCATCTGTATTGAGCCCACCGCCAGCTCAACCAAGCGGCGACGACTGATTACCAACAGTACTGCGAGAAATCACGGATTCAATTCGTGCCCTGCATATCATCACAGCGAACACAGTGCACTATGCCCCTCCCCATTTTCCAACAACCACGGTGACTGGCATAGAATAAATTGCATAACAAACAGATTGAATTCTAGCGCGCGTAAGAAAGCGATATAATTAGCTGTCCTGATGGCTTACAGGCGCGTTGTGCCTAAGAAATATGTAAAGGAATGAAGCTCCTGCAGATGCCCATAACATCCATCACCATCTTCTCGGTATGTGAAAGCTTGCTATTCGGGCGCAGAAGCGTTATGTCGACGTACCAATGTTTGATAAACAAAGCCACTCAAGAGTTGTATTTCGTCTATGTGTATGTAGATCTCGTCTGTATAGTCAGAACTTGTTCGGAAGAGCACTGGCCGTTAGTTCATCGTCTCACTACACACGGATGAACACTCAGCAGGGTCAGATGGTAGAGTTAACATCTGTACACGAGAAAGTCTAACTTTTCTTATTATGTCCGATTCTGGATGCGACCTCCCACCTCTGTCGACTAGAAGAACTTATGGATTATCAACGCCAGTTTATCTCGGACTGCGTAGACTTTATGCATTTATAAATGAACTACCTCCTAGCAATAAACACACATTGCAGGTACTACCAAAAGTTACTTCGGACTTCAGCATCGTAAAGAATGTACTGACTTCTGCAATCATGCTGCATTATCAACAGCTTAATATATCCAGTAATTGTCGCACATGCGAGAAAAGGCTTTAAGCGCAGTGTAACAGTAAAACAGATGAAAAGGTCTGGTGATCAACGACCCCCTTCTTCCAACACTCCGGTAAGCAGAAACGCTCTGCAACACATTGTTGCCCGTCTGATCTCAGTATGTACACAGTTGGTAACTAGAGACATTTGGAAGGGACGACTAATCAGGCTCAGTGGAGTAGCTCTTAATTTGCTTTCTGGCTGGGTCATCTATGAATGAAACGTAATTAATAATGTACTGAAAAACATAAGGAAGCCGCCTAGCTGATGACAGCTTACTTCCACTTACACAGCGGTTTCCGCTAACAAGTTTCCAGTTGGCTTACAGAGGTACCTAATCCACATTGACCAATGTACTGTACACGCGAGAAGAGTGACACCAAGAGTCCATTATAACAAGCCAGTAGATAGACATGCATATAGTATATGTGCATAAACTCACCGATTATCGTTGGTATTTTTAAAGAAGCGATATTTTTCCGAGGCACTACACCCCTTCCAGTTACACAATGAAAGATAGTGTAAAATTGCAAATAAAGCACTAAATGAATACTCTCTACTATAAGCACTTCCGAATGGCGATCGTCTTGTGAGTTTGCGGCGATTACCCTTTCGTTTCTTTGCATTAACTTACAAAAAATGTAAAACCTTCCAACATGGCAGAGACAATTTGGTGTATATTAGACACCAGTATTTTGAACACGAAAGAATTGTAGTCAGTTTGTGAAAGACAAATACAATTGCAGGAGTCAAGGCAGTCAAATCACTTCGTCGTACGGTGTGTATCTGGGCTACCGTATTGGTATATGTTCATTTGAAATTAACCGGTATGACTAAAAAGTGAGGATGAAACATAGAAACCCACCTTTTCTAAAACATAATTATTTATGCTCGACCTATGAAACGCCCTGGATGCTGAGATGTAGAGCATCGTATGAAGCCAGCGAATATATAACGTAGCTCAGCACGAATACTACGGGTTTCCTCAAAACACTGAGGTACTTCTACTTGTTAGAAACCTTTTGTTGTAGCAATGCAACCATCATACGCTAGTTTCCGACTAACATAGCGAAGTAACGAACACTAATAGAGCACACAGAGTGGCTTTGTGTAGAACGTCAACATGTCACTTCTTAACACTGGAGATTTCCCGGACAATAGTTGGCTTCACAGGACAAGGTGAAAGAAGGAGCTAACAAGCCACAAGGCTGACCATTTCCAAATTTCGACGAGTCGGGAGTTATTCTAAAACAATCAATGGAAGTCAAGCAAATAGTGCTTAAAACACGTATGATATAGCTTTGTGTATCACAACGTATACCTGCTGATCAATTCGACAGGCTCGGTGTAGCTCTAGAGCTTCGTTTTAGCCACCTGGGATTTATCAAAGCTCACACAATGCCGTTTGTCGAAGATCATATTCGACACCCATCGACATCTCAAAGCTTGCTCGTTACCACATGTACGTACAGACACTAGTGCTGTGAACCGAAAATGCGGTTGATGTTTTGACATAACGGAATCGCCCATTTGTATGCTGTAACATACATAATAGTCCTGGTATAAAAGTATACAACCAAGCAATTCGTATGACTAGGAATATCATGTGTCCTTTGGGCGTCCAGTTGAGATTCTTTGTCGCGTTTATGCCAACGACTGCTTCGGTCTGATTATTCGCGAGTAGTACAATTAGGGGGTTCATTTTCACCGTATCAGACGATAGAGGATACGGATAAAAATATGCGTTTTTCCCACCCTAATACAACACAAATTCACGCGTCCGTAGACCACCTCTAAAAAGAAAAAAAGACCATACAATACATGTAGCATGTGTATTTACTGACACGTGGCTGCAAGTTTCATTGTTGTTGAACTACTGTTGTATACTATCTGACCAAGCAAAACAACCGGTCGCGTTGCAGGATATTCATGTCAATTTGGCCCATTCACGTAAATGGTCATGAGAGTACACACACACGTAAGGAAGCTCACTTAAAATGTACACAAAAGACACGTTGGGGCAGGAAGATGAGGGAGTGATAGTGAAATCGTCCAAAGAAAAAACATTGCAATGGTATGGATACGGGAATCTAGTACTCAAACGCAAATTGATTCGAGTCTCTGAGTAAAACGTGTGCATATATGTGCGAGCATATAAAAAGCAACTAACTGAACAGTCCTTCAGAAGGGGCGACCACAGCCGAAGTAACAGGAGGGTATCACCTGACTGTACACACACAGAGACCTAATGAAGAAGAGTACAGGTCCAGTGAACAAGTTCGATCGCACAGAAGATCACACTGAACATCCAACTCTTCAGCGACGGACGAAAACGCAGTTACATCCGACAGGCATACATACAGACAAAGTCAGTCATGGGCGAGCCAGTATTGAAAACTTAAAATGACTACTCGGTAGACAAGGAGAAGTTAGAGGAAGTGAAGAAAAAGTTTAGGAAGAGCGAGCAGTGAGAAGAGTGAGGCGTTGAGTTGTGTATAGTCAATCAAACAGAAGGGAAAAAGGTGCCGCCCATAGAATCAATCAGAAATCATGTACCAGAGTGAAATGGGCACAAAGGACAATACGCGTTTCGCGTATGCATTTTCAGTTTTGTGAGCTGACCACAGTGAGTTTGTGATATTCGATTTACACAACCGCATAATTCTGATCCGGATAAAATAGAATTAATTGATACCTAAACTGAAATGTAAACCAGGTTTAGCTGACTGAAGACAGAAGGCTGGCTCACGCATCTGTGAAATGAAAATCCCTGAAAGTATAGCAAAACGATGTAATAGAAAACGGCGGAATCGTCCGTAAGGGATGTTCACGTTTAGGACTTGTGTTAAGAATAGAAGAAAGAGGAAGAAGGAACTCAAGACAGTTTTCCGGTAAGACTGACTAGAGATCCGGTTCGAGGTAAGAATCAGAAGATATAAACGGATGAACGTTTGGGTTGGTCTGACCCTCTGGACAAGCGGCGGTTGCTTGAAACCCAGAGAGTGTGGGAATGCGTATGAACAACAAAAATGAAAATAAAAAAAAACCGACTGTCTTACGGAACAACCAGAACCCTTATCACATATATCACTGTGCAGTAACAACGACAGAAAATCGTCACCAGAACTTTGCAGATCAGCGCGCGCCCACGGAGCGCCTCTGGCGAAAGACAGTCAGCTACAGACAGGTCAAGCATTCAAAGAAAGACCGAATGACGCAAACAAGGTCCGACTGTAAACAGAAGTATTGCGAAAGACTATTTGGAAGAAGGCTGCGCAATGTCTGTAGGTAGTCGGTGGGTGGATTCCTTCAAGTTGTCGCCCACAGCCGCTGTAGCCCCAGCCGGTATGACGCCGGTACCGGATGACATTACTGCACCACTAACCCCCGGTTGATCACGATTAATCATATTCGGACCATGACACTGCTGTTGCATAACCGAGGCTTTTTGACGTAGCAAAGTCCAGTCGAACACGTAATCCCACACAAATGAGAGCGTACGGAACAAGTTACGAAAATTACTTCGCAGGAACCCGTAGTTGGGTGTTTCTTCGAAGCGCAGACTGCGACAATGGTTGAGATAGATAGAGAACTCGGCCGGATAACCTCGACAAAGCACATCGATTGCGGTGCTCACCTTTTTTTCATAGATACGTTCGTACTTCTGAGTTTTGGTCACGGCCTAACAGGGAAAACAGAAGAAATGAAAGAAACGAATAAGACATAAATTCACACTAGCACACGACAGGTCTGAACTGAGCGCCGACTAAAACAGATGACGATTGCGAGTCGAACGCATTAACTCAGTCAAACAAATCAGCGACTACAGCGTGTTGTGAATGACCAGTTACTAGCGAGATAGGTCAGATAAAAATGAGCAATTACAGACCAGTTTGCTGCACGATCCTATTCACAGCCACAATAACATTTCATAGAAAAGTAGCGCTCTACACGTAAACGAATGAATGAAACTGTGAAAGGGTTGACAGACTGAGAAAATAATGTTCACCGTTATAGGCAGTTCCAGCAATTTGTCAATAATGATAGTCACTTGCGAGAAGAAGAGTAAATTCCCCCTCAGTACTCATCAGACGGAATTACTAACTATAAACCCATCAAGAGACCGTTTGGAAAGCCAAAACATGTAGAACTCCATAAACAACAAAAGAATTACTAGCAGAGAGTAGAGGGTTCTAGCTTGTATAATCTGAAAGTCACTTACAGGTGATCGTAGCTTTCGTGTTCACACAGAATTTTCAGTTGAACCCTGTTAAAAAACCTTAGACTGAAGTTATGCTTTTGGCAGAGCACACTAGTAGCGCATACTGCGACCAAAACCGGGATGTGAACTGTGGCCACGTTCTCATGAGCTGAATGTACTGACTAATACGTCACTGATTTCACTTAGTAGCCTTTAGTCATGAGCAATACTCAGATTGCCAAATCGAATCAAGGAGAGAAGCGGTAGTCGTCCTGGTAACTCTGAACGGTCACCACGTGGTTAGGACTTCCCACCGAGGTGAGATCATGCACATAACTACTATGTTTTGGTCACAGGTAAGTAGTAGGAGTTTTAGTTGAAATAAATTGAACATCCCTCAGAACTAATCAGAATTCTGGCATTTTCACAAGCTTTACAGCCTAGGACTTTTGTTTGAATACAGTCGGAGGAGAAATGTACGTGAACACGAAGAATTTCTTCAGAACCGTGTAATCAACAGAACCAACCACATGAGATAATCGACAAAATTCCCAGGGTGTTGCATGCCATACATCACATGAACACTGAACACTGCGAAGCAACCAAAACATGAAATGGAGCAGCTGAGAAAACCGAAACTTTTGGAAAGTGATCGCGTTATTGGTAAAAGATGTCGTACCAACTAACCACATTGAGTGCATCGATATATATATATGACTACTTCCGTAAACAGTTAGGATGAACCAAAGTCCTCACCTGCAACAAAAGCCAGCAACAAACCTACGATTACTAACATCAGGCACTTCGAGAGCTACGTTCCATATAGTTATACTGCTTGAGGACAACGTTTAGCTGACATGCAGCTCTGTGTATAAGACACGATAACAAACTGAACATAGTGAATAAATTGAAATATCAAAGTTCACTTTAACTAAGGGTTATCTACTATAAAAACCTGCTAACGTAGATAACCACTTAAAGCATTTTAGGCTGATTCACTCGAAGCCGAAGCTGAAGATAATCGATTCAAACAGCAACATTATAAGCCTACGGTATTTTATCTTGTCAACAAGTGAATTGGTGCGCTGATAGAATATACCCCAGATAGACTTCTGAACAGACGTTCACCGAATACGGAGGTTTTTATCGTTGAGCGACATCCTGATTGAAACCCAAGTTGCGTCAAAACTAACAATAATTATGTACCTATTTAGTCGTTAGTATCCATGACCTGCAATCCAAAGACCCACACACGATTTTATGTATGCAACAACGACACTGACATAAACGTGATCGGCACCATCGTAACGCAAAATGTCACCTCCAAACGGGTTCATAGGTTGTTACATGGAGGAGAAATATATTTGCTCGTGCGTTCATGTATCTGTGCTGGTCAGTGAAAAACTGTGTTGGATGATTTATAGGTATAAAGAAAAAGTGAAGTAAACTAAATAAAGGGTGAATTCAATAGAGCTACTGGCTGTAATCTTTGTGGCAACGAACGCTGAAACAACATTCTGTCAAACATACAGATCTGATGACCTGTGAGATTGGGCTAGTATAGCGGTTAGGAAACTTGTAGTGCCAATGGTCTCTCACGTACGTGCCAACTGATTAATATTTTAAAACATACAACCGAATCAGCCGTGACCACTGAGTTGGGCGATACGTTTCAATGTGAACAGACCATGACTGTGAAGCAGTTCTGTTTATAAAATAACCCGCCGGCTCCACAACTCAGTTTCTGCTGGTGACCTCTTAAAAGTTCACTTTAATTTAGTGGGAGGAGACGTGCCGGGAGATGACCTGGGGTGTGGAGTATTTTTTAGGTAGGAGTGGAGTCTCCCTTAAGATGTCTGTAGTTCACTGTGAACTGACCTAATTTTGTCAGTCTTCCCGAGAGCGGGTTTTCCTGAACTCTATAATTCTCGTAGTGATCCGTCTCTGGACGCGTTAATTAAGTGCCAAATCTTTCTCACGATAAGAACGACAAGTCTGTATGTCCGTTTCCAGGTGTATACGGATTATGGAGGCGAATACAGTTGGAAACACTTCAGGGTGGAACTTTCCACAAATTCTTCTTAGAAGGATCAGTGTCATTTGTGTTTTTGTAGTTATGATAACACAATTTGCAGACAAACTCAAACTGTCTGCCACTACTGTCCCTAGGTGCTTTTAGCATGCTGGCACGAGCAGCTTGTGTCGCTAAGTTAATGGTCAGTATAGCCTTTGTGGCGAACACGCATGGCTATACACTCGTTGACAGTGAACGGTAAGTTATTTTCTATGGACCACTGATTTAAACAGTTCAAATCGTCTTGTAAGGTTACCACATCTTCCGGGTACTCTAGAAATCGCCACAGCTTTGTATCGGTGTAGAGCAACATCGGCAATTTGACTAAACTGGGTTGTTTAAAAACAAAAGAAGAATAAGAGGAGCACTAAGATTGATCCTTGTGGAACGCCATTGTTAGTTTGGAACCAGCTGTCCATCCACCTACGTTCAGTCAGGTAATCCCCTAGTCAGATGAGTAAGCGCTCATCAAAGTCATAACCATTTAGTTTCCGGTGCAACAGGGAATGAGCAATTCTATCAAAAGCTTTGGAAAAGTCAAAATAAGCCAGATCTATGACGAATCCTGCGTCTGCAGCCGTCGTCCAAACATTAGGAGCAATCAGCTGATTCATGAGGCATAAGTATCCCCTAGCAAAGCTATGTTGATCCCTGATGATGAGTTGAAGGTCTTCAACCTTAACTGGAGGACAGTCATCTGGTAAGTTCCTCATTACCTTGGAGATAACTGAAAGCAAAGTTATCGGCCGATAGTTTGCTGCGTCGTCTCTGCACCCACTCTTGACGGTAGGTGTGATTGTAAACTATTTGCAGGCTTTCGGTAAACGATCGGTTGATAAAGAGCAATTGAAAAGTGATGAAAGCGGTTTTGCTAATTCCGTGGCGCAGGTTTTCAAGATGATATGGGATATTACTTCTGGACCCGGTGATTTATGAATTAGTAGATTGTTTAGTTTGATTCTGACTTGTGACACTGAAGTCTGGGGTAATTTAGTCAAGTTGCTGCCCTTCTCTAAGATCGTTTGTGGTTTGCAGTTATGCATAGTTACATACTGTTTGCTCAGTATTGGTGAATCCACCAGAGGTTTGCAGTAGCGAAATGTCAACCTTACTCCTTGTGTGCGTGCTACAACTTCACTGAAAAACTTGAGATTCATGTTCAGCTTTCGAACAGGACAGCGTTTATAGCAAAACCGTTCCTCTCAGATAGCGGCCATGATGCAATGGCATTTGGTTTTACTCTGTAAGCTTCTGGGCTTCTTACAAGGCCAATGACACTTTAATGGAAAACGGTTGTCAACAGTATCAGAGATTTCCTCAACGGTAAGTTGCCAGTGATCATCTGGGCTGAGTGTAGTGAAGGAGGCGGGTCAACCAACTTTGTTAAGAATGTAAAATTTGTCTTGTGATACGCCTTTAGGCCTGTATTTTGGGGAAAATATTGCTTAATTCCGTGTAGATAAATGAAATCAATTATTTTATGATCGCCACGACCAAGTGCAGCTGTGACACATAGAGTGTTTATCACGTCAACCCCGTTGGTAGGAAGGTAATCAAGACAAGACAGCGTCTGGACCATCCACTACCTCGTACAGCCTCAGACATGCTTCCTTTACTGACTCGATAACTGCCTGATAGAGGAAAACGTTGCAATAGTGATCAAATAGATCTTGAAATTTAGCTTCGGGTGATTAAAATCTGTTAATAATGTTTGAGCTTAACTTGAAAGTGATATTCTAGGCAGAGCGTTGTGCAAGACCGCGTCGGCATCCATGTGCCTAGAGGACGATCTGTAAATCACACCAATCAAATAAGTGACGTTTCCAAAGATATTTACCACTTACCTCACTGATTCCCGAGGATCCAGTAGCACCCTATCACGAATACTTGAGGCCTTTAAGAGCGATCCCAAACACACAGTCATACCACATTCTTTATCGGTTTTCCTATTACTGCGAAACTCTTCCATGTCGGGGATAGACAATTCGCCATCCCGCATTTCTTTACACTAGGTCTCCTTGGTGACTGCTGTGGGTTGGTTTCGTCGGGAACAAAGGTCACGAAAGAGTGAAGTCGTGTTGATGCAGAAACAGTATCAAGAGGCAGTTTCAGCGCGTACAGTATGCATAACAGATGAACTTACACGAAGAGACTCATCGAAGGAGAAGGGCTGAGTCGGTGTGTTGTAACGTATTTTGAGGTCGTCATCCTCTTTAGAAAGGCGGCGAACTGTTTTTTTCCTCTTGAACTCTCAGAATGAATTTGGCATCTGTATGAGGGTCATCTGGGGGTAGTATTAGAAGCAACAGCACTGTGTGTTTGATAGTATGCAGTTGTTTTGACTGTGAGCTGATGTTTCTTGATCTGTCGAATTGGTAGGTGATCCCAATGGACAACTCTGCGCAAGATGCGGGCCAAGCTGCAAACGTCTGTTTCATCATCCCTTCTGTTAAGAAGGTTATTCTTAAAAGTCAAGGAGCATTTGTCGGGGCTAACTAAGCAGACCGGGGCAGACAATTTGCGCCGGTGGCTGTTAGGTCAGACAGACCAATGACTGATGGCAGGGATCGCAAATGGTCTAGCTCATGCACTGCTTGGAGTGACGGCATCAGCGCTTTCGGTGGTACGCAGATTGTGTATAATAAAGCTCTTGCTCCTACTTTTATCAACTGCTTAGGCCTCAGAGAGCGGCTGCAGGCGTGTATATTTGTGTACATCAAGACGTATCACAATTGAGTTCTCGCTTTTGCTATGGCTGACTTGTCGCAACGTCAGTAACTTCTCCAAGCCAGCTACGGTATGAAGAATAATCCGCGGCGGACGCGGCATGAGAGTGTACTCAGGGTCAGAACTCCTTAGCAGTTCCTAAAGTCGTTCTGGGTAAAGATCAGAAAACCCTACTGTTCCGAAAATCTCAAATATTCTCTTCTGTCGTGCTCCATCTAAGCATAACTATAAACCGACATACAACTATGGACCAGTTTAGGGGTATTGTTCTGGGTGTGCTGGTCCCCATGACTATGATGTGTGCGTTACAGTGTCCGTCAAGGTGAATGAGCTGGATTTTTCTTTGCTTCTTTCTGTTCACTTTGAAAAGATGGGCTGACCGTAGTTACATGGATATCTTAGGTTTTCAGTAGTTTGGTTCCAAACGTCTGCCTAACTGACAATGGTTATCAGAAGGTGAGTAATTATTTTGGTTAGCAAAATGAGCCTCGGAGTCAGCAGATTTAATTGACAGCGTGGCAGTAGCTGGAGGCTATGGTTTGTATCATCAGGGCAACTGGTTGTTGAAACAATGGCTCAATCGATTTGACTGGCCTTGCAGCTATTTTCTTACTAGCAGTTGTATTCGCAGGTTCAATAAGGCAAGGTGGAACATGTGATGCGTCTACGGTGAGGTGACAAGTGTGGCGCTTATTGAGTAACAGGCTCTGTAGCACACTGTGACCCTCTTCTGATGTCATTGCGAATGGACAGGTCGAACGTATATATCTAAGATTTTCGGTTGGATGTTCTTTTGAGGTCTTGAAGACCAAAGACGGAACCAGTCCACAAGTTGGATGAACTTGCACAGAAGACAGGTTAGAATTCTATCGTTTTTGCGGGGCCCCTTGTCACAGACAGCACACACTGAAAGCATGATCGACTAAACGACCCCAGTATTGTACTAAACAGTTAACCACAGATACACCACAAACAATTAACGATCGGACATTCAAGAGTACTCAGACTTCCGATAATCAGTTACACGGATTCCAGCAATAAATAAGAGAAAAGGGACAACATAAATTTCGAAGTAACAGAAAGTAAGAAGTAGTTCCTCTTGTGGAAAATACATGAAAGACAGAGCCCAAAGAACGCAGTATCTGTGTACAGATTACGTCCGGGATTAACTAGGAGATTGGGGTCGGGTGCGAGGTGGTTTATTTTCGACGAGCGGACAGTGATGACCCCAAATGAGCAGGACGTCTGTGAATATTGAGCGGACTTATTAGGTTGATTAGATACGTGACAGTGCCTCAATTACACCACAACCTTGTCACCAGTAGCGGAATCCGAAGTGCAGGCGTTAGACCAAGAATATCGTCTGAACTCATGTCGTCGCCTCGCGTTGCGAAGCGGCTGAATACCAGGCTAGAAATCAGGCCATAGACTTCTCTGCGAACGAAAATGAAAGGGTGTCAAGCCGGTAGACTAACGTGTTCGCTGGCCAAAAATATTGACTAATTAAGGGGTGCAGTTGTTGCAGGTGTACTCTGAGGTGCTTAGCCAGTGGCTGATCAGTTTCCTGTGAAGCGTTCTTTAGGTTGTGATCGCCGCGGGGATGACGGTATCAATCGAGTTGCCGGGTAATGATCGACTGATGAGGTGACGATCGGTTGGTGGATCGAAAGAACGCGATTGTGTACAGCGGAATCCGTACGGATTTTTATATGAAGTAGATCGTAGGCTCTCCAATACCATAACTGCTAATGGGGTTAGGACTCCTTATGTCTGTGATGATGATGGTGTTGGAAAGAGCTTGAAACGCACCCTCGCGTGGCAATAAAAGTTGTGTTGTGGTTGACGATGTGCAATTTTACAAGTGCGGGTAAGCGGACTAAACAACGGAGAGGTACTCCGAAGTTGCAGTCTCAAAACGGTGTGATATATCCGTAAAATATGGATACCGCCAAGTAGCATTTCGAAAATGTAGTCGAACGAATTCAGGCCGGGTACACTAGGAGGAAGTAGCACTGATAAAACAACTGTTGGATCGGAGAGCTAAATCTGCATCCGTTCACCAGGTCGCAGGTATTCCGACGCAGTATTCAGTCTCACGGATCGTTTGAAAAGCTTTATTATTGCATGACACAATATCCAGTGTGTGTATGTGTGCAATGTTAAGAAGACAGACGAACTAATCTCATCTAATTTGCAAATAGCATTGCGTCCTTTCTCAGAATTACTTTCCGGTTCAGGCTTTTTGGGATAAAAGCTTCATGTACTTAGCGACAAATATAAAAATTCTATTGGCTACTGCTGTTACGATTTTACAAGCGTGTTGGGAAAGCTAGTTACTGTGCAAGCAAACTTGTGATTAATTCACTGTTTAACCACACATTTGTTCTACTGCACCTGATAAGGACATCCCTATTGTGTTGCTCCTCATTCTAATCGTTGAATCGTCGGCATCCCTGGAATCTCGAAGTTCCCTTTGTTCACACGCTCAATGAAGGACATCTCTCAAGTGAAACTGGTAAACAAGGTGAGCACATTTTTTCGAATCTTACAATTTGGTCGATCACCACAGAAGCCCCTTCGTTGTCCACCCATATTGTGCACCAGCTTCAGTACATTTGTCTGTTACACGTACACCAACCTCACAGATTAGGATAGATCAATTTAGTTTTAGTGTGGAGATAACAAAGAAAAGAATATCAGCAGCAGTAAAAAGTAACAGTCGATATTACACATGGACGGAAGAGCAGTAATCAAATTATGTACGGCCCACATGACTAGTTGGGCCACGCAATCAGGCAAGTTTACTGCCAACATTCACATTTCACCAGCCGAATATCGATGTAGTTTTTACAGGTTAGGACACCCCAGGTGACTCATCTCAAATGTACTGAATACAGAAAAACTGTATAAGCGTGCCTCAAACGACTCGTTAATTACAGCCGTGAAACACGGGCTGCTGGAAATGGACACTCAAAAAAATGCAACTGGTGGGAGGTCAGTAGAACTAATTCATCCATTAATGGCCGATGTTTCACAATCTATTGCTGTTTTCAGCCTCTGTAAACTGTGATAACGGAGGTCAATGTCCTTGAGATTTAGGGTCTGGATCACTGCCTCCGACTAGCTCCTCGAAACCAGTTTAGCTTGATCGTGACAAATTGTCAGTTATTGGAGTATATATATAGGTCGTTTGCAGGGATCAACTCTGACCACGTGAGTGAAGCAGATGAGGTTGTTATCTAACGACATCGCGACTCAAAGAACATCGAACTCGTGTAGCGAGCCATGGGATGAGCGCACGATGACGTCAGTGGGACCACAAGGACGTCCACTCGAAGCAGATCTCTCGGCACAGTGTTCAACCAATGGTTATAAAATATCATACATTTCCACCCTTGTGTTTTAACGTGATTTCTTTTAATTTTTTGGGGAGGGGGAAGAAGCTGATGTGTATATATAAGTTACCCAAACGTACATCAAACGGAATGGGAAAAAGAGGCGTGTGGCATGAAATCATTAAACCCGGAAAGCTAAAATATCTCACAGCAATATAGGTTAACAGACACATTCAAACAGTCGGTGTTGCTTAAGCCGATGTCGTTCATGAGCAACAAGGTGGTATAGCTTAACGGTTGGCATAGGCTCTGGCATAGTTGAATGTGAAACTGAGTACAGATTGTTTCAAAAACCCGTTTGGTTTAACTGAACATATCGACCCCATCTACAGAATTTACCCCTTACGAATGTACTATGATTCGTCGTAATCGAAGGATGTCTACGGACCTACTAACACGGTTGCTGCCACTATGTACGAGGAACATCGATTTCCGTTTCCGGACTACTGTCCACAGTTAAATTGGTTCGATAGTCTTTGAGGTCAGTGATTAGGATAAATTTCATGCTGATGATACAAAAATGAGTTGCTGTAGGAATTTCTATGATACCTGTTTAAAAACTTTTTGTGGATAATATGCCCAAGTAATAAACGGTCGATGATGTGATAAAACAAACGAACAGCCGTAACGCAAGCCTGAAGTCACCAGTGAACAGTTCACTATTTCTAGACAGCAACATCAACCAAAAAGATGGTTAAACATTAAAGTGGTTTGTGTAATGGAAACCAAACTGGAATGATTGCAAAGCTTACATCGGTAACATGCAAGCAAACGCTGTGTGACAAAAACATTAAACGGTATCCAGGATACATATTCAGGCACGAGTATCAGTAGACGAAATTATCATGTCAGACAGGACTGTAAACATCTCCAGTCAGTGATAACCAGTTTTCGCTACGAACTTTTAATTGAACAAATACGCAGTACAGCCGAAATCAGCCAACGACCAAACTCGTAAGCTACCGTTACCATCAATTAGGAAGGAACGGGCAATCACCACAACTACCGCCGTGTTTATTAAATTGTGTGCAACTGACACGAAGGTTTCATTGACAGGCATTCCGGCAAAACAACACATTTGACAGTATGTCTAAAATTAGCCAGTGAAGTTCTATTCATTCATCCGTATGCACGCAATCTTCCGACTTCGTCAAACGACGCACACATATTGACGTCGAGAATTAGCTTGAGTCACCCTAAGCCGCACTTCTCACGTTTCGTTTAGGTTATCGTCGTCAACCGAACTAAATCGACAACATTAGGTTCATTTAGAAACGACTGTGTCTAAGATGTAAGATTCGCCCAATTCTCCACTATTGATATTTGGCGAACAGCAGTTGAAGAGAAACATACTGGCAACCAACATAGTCTGTCTTATAACGATTTTCAATCCGACGAGGAAAGTTAACTGCTTCATACCTGTAATGTTATTACTATAACAATTTGTCTCATGATGTGGTTACAAAGATATGAACAACACTACTATTGAAAAGATCACGATAATATGTTATATAAGACAAACTAAATGTGTGTTGAAACAAAGATGATCCATGACAGGACGATGTGTACTGTGGACTCACAATCACGAAAAAGCAGAAGCCAAGCTGACATTTTGTAAAATGGACCTTATACTAAACAGAGAAGACTCAGTGATTTGAGAAACGTTTTAAGAAACCAAGGGGACAAGTTTCTTTTTTTATTAAAAAAACAGATATCTTATTTCGCATACAAAAAGAACCGTGGAATTCACGGCTAGCTCAATGAACAACGGCGAATGAGAATTGACTAACTGTCACCGTATTTCTAACTCAAAAAGCTTCATCATTGTGTAATATACGACGCGTCAAAACGATACCAGCCCCCATGCATATGTCGTATTCCATTGTTCACATAAACGCTTTTAGAGCCACAGTATCAGCTGCAGATGGGGAACAAATAAAATATCAAAAAGATACCACATTTCCCATTGCTTGAGAGCCTTGTCTGATCATTTACCACCAATTAGTACACATGAACGAGCGACAGCGACTCAGAATGTAGCATTTAATGAGGAAACGATTTAGAAATAAGTACCACGAAAGTGCATCTGACGTCTTCTGTTGGATGATGAAACGTAGGTAATTCAAAGCATGATTTTATGTCTAAGAATACCTAGCACGACATGATCACAGATCACCTATACAGAGCGGCAAAACGGTTCAAATCGCACTAGTAAGGGTTCGTCTTGCTAATAGTGTGATAAGTGGACAGCGAGAGCCATACACATGCCATGTCTAATTCCAACTGATTAGGTGAAGTTGAACCGTCCAGTCCATTTTTTGTTCGAGAAAGTAAGTAGCCAAGTACATCTCCGGGTGGTCGGATCCAAATTTGTTACGGTTTGCACCATTGTGTAGCTCATCATATAGGTTACTTGGCAATAAGTTCTGTTGTTCAACCGCATTTAGCAAAAAAGAATGAGCTTGATTGGGATTTCAGTCGAATATACATCAATTCGTCGAGCAATTTTAAATCAAACATTGTCTGCAAAACAGCAAGTAATTACATTCTGAAACTACTCAAGTACAGGTATTAATGTTAAGTGGTTAGACAAGCAACATTGTAAAGGTGATAGACGTTCGAACAGAAGCCGATAAATGACAACTAAGTTCACTCATAATGGAGTATACAATCTTATCTGGACACAGAGTTGAAGTTGATCATGCATTATGTATGATCGCATCTACAGAGAACGGGAAAACTCCCTTAGTCTACTGAGGTTCCGATAGGCAGACGACGTGTTGGTTATAACCAATGTGTGCGAAATAAAAATTCGGAGTGTTTGTATACCATTGGGTGTATGCTGCCATGTAACACTGTAACACGAAGACTGAATGGTACTGTAAGGCTTGTCAATATCAGGGAGCTGCATCCGCGGTGAGTAAATATCGAACTCGCAACCGCGTGGTTGGTGTTTATTGTCGTTGCCATTCAGCTATTACCAAATGTTTGGGTGTCTTTCACCTAAAATATTTATAGTCAGAAGAGATGAAAAGAAATTATCGGACAAGGAACAGTGTTCCAAAGAAGACTGGAGAATAACAGTGAATAACGTGATCCATTTCAACAGCAATGGGCTGCACGTATACGATCAAAAATGGCAAAAGTTAGCTTTCTAAAGTCGTAATCAATTGAGTGATACTCAAACCAGATTAACCAAGTTCTCTGTTACTTATCGGTGATAATGAAATCACCAGTAGAGTGGCACTGAATAAAATTCTATGAAGGCTGGAATTAACAGTCTGACAACCATCCAGACTAACCACTGTTACTACCAGTGCAGCACAATATTTCGGCCAAGAAAATGCCTCGTCGGTAGCACCATGATTAACATGTTTTGATCACAAGTATGAAGGCGGATATTCAGTTGCATGCGCGGGCAGAAATACACACAACTAACGTGCTCTATTAAAACCGAACTCTCTTGAGATTATCATTCAAAGTGCAGTCAGTCAAAGTTTCCGCCTATACATTAATAACAAAAAAGACGACAAAAGGTGTTTCCGGATCAGTGAACCAGCTGCTGATGACAATAGTGGGATAACAACACCAACGACAGAAGAATTAGACGAGTTTGGAAACGGCGAGGTTTGTTCTAGTTTCCGAAAGTAGTGTACACTTCATTGGACAAGAACCCCCTCTAGGGAAAGCAAGTGTTTCTTCGATGGTCGTGCTTTGTATCAGAGAAAACACGCAATCCGGTCGATGGGAATGAGACGTAATGAATAATACAAGATTACTTGAGCAAAAAAACCACGATCAGTATGTGCACGATCGAAAGGCGAGTTTATTAAGACTATTTACAACACTAAAACACCACAGGCCCCCAATAGAAGGGAAATTATCGAATGAGTCAAATCCGCAATATGCTGCGACTATTAGTACGGCTGCGTTATCTGGGTCAATAGTTCCCAAACGAAATGAGACATCCTCTGGGTACTCACACAGACAAGAGGTCATACACTTTCAGTTGATGAGTATTAGAATAGCACGGTTTAGAGGAAAAATAATGCGGAGTAAGTTCTAAAACAAACCCCATACTCGAGTGTAGACAACTTTTTGGTTATGTGAAGACGGTTCAGGAATTCACGGAGTATCGTTTCCTCATTGGGGAGGTTTGATCCACTGTAAGACTCAGGAAGTGTGTACTGTATAGTTCCCAAGGCTCGATTTTCTCAACAGGGATACCTGAAGCAAAAAGTGTCACGCTTCACAAAAGGGTTGCTTCCGTGGAGGAACACTGCAACACATAGATGTATGGAGTGTCCATTTGATTCACCACCACCAGCAATGAAGTTTTTGCCAGGCTTAGGAGTTGATGAATTAACAGAACTCGTGAGATAAAGAGAAAACACACACTCAGTTTCATAGCAAAAATAACTCAATGTCAGTGAACAAAGAAACGCACGATCAAAGTATTTCTAAGCACCACTGGGTAATTTTCTGTCCAAAACGGAAGTCAGATTCGCCGTTTTGATCGATCATTCAGACATGTCCCAATCAACCGAAACACTTGACAAGGAAATGAATTGGCAACCACAGGTTTTTCAAAGCCGATATGGAACGAATGCCGTTTGATAACATGTTAAACGTACAATATACAAACGGACAACGCTCACCTTCAGTCCTTGCCAAGGTAGGCTACCACGTAGAAAATACATGCACACATAACCCAACGATTCCAAATCGTCTCGACGGGACTGTTCGATGCCAGCATGTGAGTTTAGACTAGCATATCGAGCGGTCCCAATTAGCGCCCTGTCCTCTCGATACGCGATGTGGCGGTGTGTCCGTGAATCTCTGTAGGCAAAACAAAAAGATGTGATATGTTACGAACGAATGTAAGTTACTTCCCTTTAATGCTCACAGTTTTGATGAGATAAAATCTGCAGAAGCATTTCAAACGCTCCAATCAATCAGGTTAGATGAGACGTGAATTTTACAACACGACAGAGATCCACTTACGTATTGATAGCTTGAAGATTACTTTTAGAAAACTACAAAGGGAGCATCGTCTTACAGCCTCCCAGCTTTCCGGATTCAGTGTAGGTTGTGCGAATCACCTAGCTGAAGACTTTTTCAACAACATTCAACAAGCACTCTCCAACAGTTATTACAGTCATTGCGATCTACTTCGTTTTTGTACAGCGTCGCTCACGCCCTGAGAAGCTGTTCCATCATCCAACACTGGCAGGAAAGCTCACGAAGGGATCCTCTCGGATAATAGTTTTTTATAATCTTGATTACTTTAGGTGGTCTCGTGCTATCTTCTGTAACTTCGCTGCTGTTAGGGCCAGGGTAAACCTGACCCGTAGAATACGATTCTGCTGTCAGAAATCGGATAGCTTAAGC
>LUCH01002983.1:0-13535 GCA_013368495.1 Paragonimus heterotremus
GATCAAACAAGGCACAGCAATCTCAAAATAATGCAACAAACCTTAACAAAATCAACAATCGTGATTTCTAGGGTTACCGCGGGTATAAATTTCACATATATTCCAATTTTTACCTTGGTGCCCGATGCAGAAATTGAAATCATCGAGGTACGTTGTCAGCTTATCTATTTGTTTTATTAGCCGATAATCAAAAACCACCTCAACATGTGTCGTTTTCACATTCCGGTTTTGGTTGTTTTGGTCGTTTGCGTGTAATACGATTGTTGAGTGTTAGTACATGTATGTAAGAATAATGTTCATGCATACATTAATGCAAAAGTATTAATCCGTAGAAATGAGCTCAGCCATCATATTAGTAACCGGTGGTACTATTTTATTGTTCGAAAATGGATTGCTGACGAGTAGTAGAGGATTTTGGTTTCCATGTGGATTGGAAATCATCCACAACTGATGGCAGCTGTTGCATTCCCATAAACATTCCAGTCGGCCCCTTTCAAAAAGATGCACTAGACTCGAGTTTCGCCCTCATTAGAACTCGTCAATAGTGCATATCCTTGTCAAGCGGAAGTGGTTGAGCGTTCACATATGATAATCCGGTCCCATCCAATGTGAGGTCAGTGGTGCAGTGGTAAACACAGTTGCCTCATGAACAGCGTGGCTGGAGTTCCAGTTCCGACAGTAACTAGGATATGCACTACTGACGGGCTCTGATGGGAGCTAAACTCAAACCTAGTGCTTCTTTTTGAAAGGGGCCGACTGGAATGTCTATAGGAATGCGACAGCTGCAATCAATTGTGGGTGATGTTCAACCTACATGGAAATGGATTGCACTGTAGCTTTCTAGGAAGTTTTGAAGACCTGTGAATTCGACATTTCCTCAGAGTCCCAGAAATGTCTGTAAAAGTACATAGAAGATGCCGACGTTACTAACGTTTGTGAGTCTAGCCGATAGTCGAACACAGTTATGAAGTACGATAAGGTGGGGTAGTATGACTGCAAACCGTGTAAGTTTATTATCGCAGTTTGAAGTATAAGAGGGGTAAGTTTGTATGCGGAGGTGTGATACGCGCCTAGTGGGTTAATTCTCTTCAGTTTCATAGTTAAGCTCTCGCGACATCTACTGCAAGTCACGGTCTCATGTTGTGCATAAGAACGTCTATTTGATTGTAAGCTCGTCAGATCTGTAGCACAAACACCCTGTCAGTCTTGTGGCGTGAGCCTTATCCCACAGCCGGAATGTTCGTCGTCAATGAAGTGAATGACCATAGTAGATCGACCTCTGACACTAAACAGTACGTAGCAAATGGCTAGGACAAGTATACTGCAACCGCTGACGCAAGGAAATCCGATGCAAGCTGCAGCTTACAATGTAGTCAGTACATCAGAAAACCTTCCAAAACGCTACGTGATAGTGATTCGAAAGGTGTCTGATGTACCATCCGGGATGACGACTACGGCTACACGAGTTTCTGTTTTGCACAGCGGAGACAAACCTAGCCTTTTAGACGTCTTTTGCATGCGACAAACGTGGACAATCAGGCACAAGATGTCACCAAATATTTTAAAATATTTCTTCAGTTTGGAGTTATATCGATTCTTAGTTACGGATGACGCGGGACCTGGCCGACCCGTAATGTGTGGGTGCTTTTCTAGTGAGAAGTATGTAGATTGTTTTAAATTTTTGGGAAAATGGTGGGGGTGTACATAGCTGAAAACACGTTTATCATAGATGAAATGCTCGCCCAACTGAGGGCCACCCGTGTCGTTTTCCGTTGTGATATCATGTTGTTATCTCCCTGTACGTGAAGCTATTCAAAAACACCTAAGTGAATGGCATTTGTTTGTAATATTTGTTGAGGGATTAGTTCCTCTGGCATAGAGTAGACAGTGAGAGAATGTATGTCACACTGTCACGCACAATACTGTAGGGTAAAACGTAATCTGCATGTCGTCATCCGAATTGATTGAGAATTTATTAGTTATTTACTGTGCAACTGGTTCTATATCAAGCAAAGTTGGCCGGTCATGCACGGAAAGATGTTCACTTCCGTAACCGCGTGAATAATTAACTGGAGAATTTCGGCAGACGGATAAAGAAGCGGACGTACCCCAGAGACTGCCTAGCCGCTGGCTTTAGAAAAATAAATTTAGGCCGAATGGCTAATGCGAAGAATAAAAATGCAAACCAACCAGGAATGCGATCGTCTTAAGATTGTTGACCTTCACTTGTAAGTCAAGAGCAACCCTTATCAAACGACTACGTTTACCAGCCCTCGGATACAAAAGCATCCGAACAGACAAATCCCGTAGTGGCATTTTGAAACGTTGGCTAAATGCGACGCCGGCCGTTTGGCTTAGGCTGGTTGTAGACTGTGTGAACGTTGATCACGAGCCTAAAAAGTGCAAATCATAATGACCTAGAGCGACACATCTCTTGATGTCATTGAACGACCTGGGTTAATCAACGATTGTACACGTAGATAATTGGCAGGTGTCAGGTTGGGTGAACGAGGCAATAAAGATTTCATCTATTACACGGCTTCATTCATCGGGAATGACCCCACAAACCCATCTGAATTGGCAACTGTACTGTCCGCCGAAGAAACCTGGATGTGTTATGTACTCGTTTTTCACAGGG
This sequence comes from Paragonimus heterotremus, assembly GCA_013368495.1. Lineage (NCBI taxonomy): Eukaryota > Metazoa > Platyhelminthes > Trematoda > Plagiorchiida > Troglotrematidae > Paragonimus > Paragonimus heterotremus. The sequence goes on from LUCH01002983.1 coordinate 2,639, forward strand.
TTCTGATAGGTATTCTGTGTTGAATTTAGTGGTGTTCGTTCTAGGTGACGTAGTTCGTAGTGTGAAACAATTGGTTGAAGCAGCCATTAATGACTGAAAATAGGATGCTGGATGATTTTTTGTGATGTAGGAAAATTGGGTGTGTTTGGGCATAGGATGTTCGGCGTTTTGATTCTGCAAGTCACTTTGCAAGCATTTAAACATGCAGCTTGCCTAGACATGTTCAACACTAAGAATGTAAGTAGGGTACATTAGCCAGATATCTCACACATGATGCTGTTCTCATTTAAAACAAACTGTAGGATCAAGCAAACCAAAGACGACCAGTTAGAACAGACTCAATGAATAAACCAAGAGTATATTGCCGATGCGCGAAGTTAACGTGAAAGCAAGCGAATAATAAGACGTGACGATAACATAGCAGAATTATAGGTGGACATGCGGCGTGAGTAGGACGTTTGAGTGTGCGGGATGGTCTTCGGTCCCCTACTAGTTCAAACAAACGTTTGAAAACATACAAAGCTTTGAAAAAAGAATAGTGTAATTGACAGGCAAGACTTCAACATAGTCGGCAGTAAACGAACAAGGTTGGCAGAGTATTGATGAGCATCCCAGGCGGCACGACTGTGTTTTGAGCGTTTATTGACAGTTTTACGGGCGTCTTTCAGATATCTATTAATTGCGATGGGATGCCTGACGAGCAATTCGTGGGCAGTGGAGGTGAAACTTTCCCTAGCCGTGAATTACCATTCAAGTGAATTATAATTAGAAAATGTGGCATGTGCGCAATTTTTGCACACAGTACTATAAAACTTACTTTTCCAGTTACGAAACTGTATAAAAAAATCAGAAGACCAGTTTTGCAACATGGTAGTGCCATTTTGTGCGTTTTTGTCAGTTACTGCACATAACAGTAGAAAAAGTCAGTCATAATGCCGCACTACAAAAGTGGTCTAAGACAGAAAATTAGTAGCTACCGTCCAATAAACCACACACCAATCTGCTGAAGAATGTTTGAATGAATAATGAACGTGTTCATCGTAGAATTCTTAAGGTGACAAAACGTTATAAACCTGTCGTAGCACGATATCCTTAGTAAGCGCTCTTGCATGAAATGTCAATTGGAGTTTTAAACCATATCTCAGTATCTGCCGATGCAGGGAATGCAGTTATCATCATACTCCTAGACATGCAAAAGGCCTTTGATTGTGTGCCCCATAAGCGCCTATTAATCAAAATAACTCATCTTGGCATACAAGACTCCTTGTACGGCTGGATTTCATCATATCTTGAAGGGCAAACCCAAGCTGTCAAAATGGGAAAGCACTGCTCAATGCCAAAACCAGTGACTAGTGGGGTGATTCAAGGGAGCGTTATGAGACCACTGCTCTTCCTTATGCATATAAATGACGTATACGATGTTATCAAACACGGCAAATCTTTTCTGTTTGCTGACGATACCAAAATCGTTTACACATTCCGCCAACCCAGCAAACTCGCCTCGTGTCTACAGAATATACAACACAACCTAGCATCATTGGAGTCGTGGTGCAAACATGGCTCATGATGTTCTCAGCAAACAAGTCGAACATTATCACCCATGGTTGTCAAGTACCAAATGGATCCGTCATACTAGATGGTCGTCATACTGACACCGCTACATCCCTTCGAGATCTAGGAATATGGTTTTCAAACTCCTTCAGTTTCTCTGAACAATTACGCTATCAGGTAGCAAAAGGCTAGAAGAACAATAGGCTGTATCAAAAAGGCATTCGATCTGTCAGATGCCAGGATGGCTGTTTACAAAGTGTGCGCTCGACCTCAATTTAAATGTTGCTCCTTCATTTACTGCCATCTACGCAAATCTGATGGGCTTGTTATAGAAAATCTCAAACGCTCATTTACTAAAAGCTTAGTAGGATATTCATTCTCACTCACCTATAGTGGACGTTGTCAAACACTTGGCATTGATCCACTTTGGTTACGAGGACTAAAGCTAAATCTTACACTTCTGTGTAACCTGGCACACTCGCACGCCATCATCACAGCGTTCGCAGTTCATTTCCAATACCGTTCCTCATACGGTCTATAAAATAAGGGTTCCACTCTGCCAACCCTGTTATCTCGGAAAAAGATACTAGCCAACTTCTTCATTGCAGAATATTCCTACATTTGGAACAGACTTCCGATTGAAATCAGAGCCTGCAACAGCATTCAGCGTTTTCAAAGGGGCATGGACAGCTTCCTTACATCACGAAATATAATGTCAACCTTTAAACTTTGTATATCTTCTGATAACCTTTTTAAATGTGGTCCAGATAACGTTTAGCTGTTAGCAGGATAAAATCATGTACTCGTCTTCACTATCGGGGTCCCATTTAAAACAGCTTGCCTGGAATTGCTTACTCACACCCTATTGCGCATTTTATTCAGTACGCACTCACGAAACCGCATCATTTCACTCACATGCCTCAATTATATGGAGTTGTAGTTAAAACAAAAAGAAAGAAAAAGAGGATATCTCACATACACACTTTTCAACATTTTATATGTACTCCTCCGTAATAACCTGTTCACCTTGGTTGTTAATCCGACTATAATTAATGGTAGCCAGTGTTGACGGTTAAATTGGCCAGCATACAAAATCTCTCCATAGAAAACTGCAAAAAATTACTCCCTCGTTTACCTTACATGATCTAACTATAACCCCAATTCACATTGTACGCTCTCTCCTGCCTCCTGCCTTACCCATTAAACATTAGTAACTGTAGCATGTTATGAATTACATATTCTACCCTGAACATTAACCCTAAAATACAAACTTATGTAAGAAATACATAATAAACCCACTGAAACCTCAATTCATATCGTGTGTTGTCCTCCTGCCTTGAAAAGCTCCTCAAACATTATTAACTGTTGTGGGCTGTGAAATATAGATTCGAACTTAAACCTTAACCCTATAAAACAAACTGACGTCGAAACTCCGTACGGAGCTTTGATTAACACGTGATAATCAATTTAGAAGTAGATGCTGGTTACCCAGGTATCGCAGAATGCTATAACAATTATTTGCTCACATTATATACTTCATTGGAAAAACACAAAAATATTAATATCGCGTAAGCCTTTTGTCAAAAAATATAATATCAACATTAATCTTCATTTTACATGTGACCACTTCACATTTTTCCATTTAACACGACATTGCGATCTTTTTCTTATTCCCACTAGCATCCATGATGCAAGAAAAATTTTCGCGATGAATATGCTCCCAAAGTCCCACATTGGCCAAGCGATTCGCGAGATTTTCGGCTTTTTGACGTTTACAAGCACTCGACGAGGTCTCGCGTTGACTTGTATTCAAGTCCTTAACATATTTCGGAACTTCCCGCTCTCCCTCGCTAAAACATTTTTCCGACCAAAGTTCCATCGAACAACGGCGAACTCTTCCAAAGATACAATTGTACATATCTTCCGTCTTTCCATAACCTCGTAGAAGACAAATTAGTGTAACATATTATCTATTGGACTAGATCTGTGGAACAGACGAACCATCTCCTTTACTTCTGTGTGAATCCCAAGTTGCAAACTCTGATTATTCCTCCTCTGATTACGTCTTCATTTGTCAACAGATTTCAAGTGTCTTGACACATATCCATTTGTTGCTTCGTACAGCATGTCATCTGTCATGATCACGCACACCCCAGCGTGTTTCTCACAAATGTGTTGAAAAATACATATTATTATTGAATATTTAAGCGAATTAACCTCATACTTCAAGCAAGTGTATATACTTATCTTTCATTGATCATAGCCACGGCTGAAGGAGTTTCGAATTCAACAGCTTTTGCGCATAGAAGATTGACCTGCTACGTATGAATAGCATCTCTTTGGTTTCGACCAAAGACAGAGTGGTGTATAAACTGACTCGTTTGATGGTTTCGATGTTCACTGCTGTTATGTGTAGCAAATGGAAAGAACATAATGCTTTGTTGGGGGAAAATGTTCTGATATTTCGCGTTTGCAGTTATATCATCAACTAAATCTTCATGGCCTGGCATCAGTTTAATCGCCAAAATAAAAAACAAGTTATCTCGCTTAATTAGGCTCTAAATGTGAGAGAACTGGTCTTATTCCATCCCTGATACTGGATTCCCTCAAACCTGACCAACAAGTTTGCAATGTAACCCGATTACAAATTTTGCAGGATTTTCATCAACAAGCGTACAATATTCCAGCGTGTCATTCATAAGTAACAGCACATACAATGTCCAGCGTTCACAATCGAAGTGCGCACGTCCTAACTCACAAAAGGTGAAAGTCACAGGTCACCGGGAAACGTGTCTTGGCGGAAAACAAATACCGAAGGAACCTCAGTTCGTTTCGTGTTCTTGACCATATATATACAGGAGTCCCACGGTCCGGAAATAAGCCCCCATTGAGAAGCAGTTTCACCTTCACTGACCGCGGATCTTGGCCTATAGTTGGTCAACTTTCTCAGCTTGGCGCACGGACTCCGCAAGACCGCGGGCCAGAGGACTTGGAAGGAGGCGGAAAACAGCACATGTTTTCAAACAAAATAAAGGCATATTACATACTATCAGAGGCATGTAGTTTGATTTGCGTACATATCTTGTTTAAGCCCTAGGGATATTGAGATAAAACGTTTCAGCGGTGAAAATGAACAACTTCAGACAATGAAACTATTCCCAAAATTGAAAACCCTGTGGTAATTTATAAATCACGAGTGTAACGCAGTTAGCTGTTGTATAACTGATACTACCTAAGTTTTGCGGCTGTGTGAGCTGTATGCATGACTTACTATGTCTCTGGCCCACGTTTGTCGGTTTGTTATAATTCCAAATTTCCATTGGTCCCACGTCCTTAAGTTCAATGTTGTTTCTTGGTGCCTTCACCTCGTTGTACCTTACACGACTACCTGAAGTTTACACGGACTCCCAGTCTACCTATGTGAAACTTCCAAACACCCTCCCGAAAACAGGGATTTAACAGGGTCACAGAGGCCGCAATTCGCGACACCCGAAATGCCGACGCGACATCGTCCTGGTCAGATTCCTCATCAGCTTGGCCTCATCATCATTACTGATGGTCAACTAGTGGGCAAGGTGATCACCAAGTTGCCACTTAGACACAGTGACCGCTCTGCTCACCTATGATTTTAACTGCTACTTGTTGCAACAACCACCATACAAATCCATAGTTTTAAATTTCAACAAGGTTGATTCTAACGATCTGAGAAGCTATCTAAGTTTGCCTCTTTTTAATGTGATCTCGTGGACCAGGACTACCATGCGCTTCCAAACGGAATTCAAAAATCGAACGACTTATTCGTAACGCACAAGCTGCGCACTTTTTCTTTCCGGACACCTCTTCCGCGCAGAACACGCTGTCTTCTCGATGACCGTTTCCAGTTGTCCGTGAAGCATAAGCTTGCCCGAATTTCGGAGGACCCAAGTGCGTTTCGCAGTGGTCGGAATATGTGCAGGTAGAAGGTCCGTCGACACATCAAACTCGTGTAAGAATAGATCCTCCTCATAGCCCACGGGGCATGACGTCTTATTTAAGCACAAGCAACGAATAACAGAGAATAAACCTTTGCCTTTTTCCTTGTTATTCCCAGGCAGGAAGACCTTAGCTAACTCTCTAGTTATGGCCGAGTTATTTATCGCGTACAATTTATTATTCTATAACGTTGCGCCGCGGAATTGGTACCTTATACTTCCGATACAGAACTCCCGGTAGTCACACGTTAACGCTGAGTTTTTCGCCGGAGTTTGAAGACCATTTATTCAAAAGTAATCTATGCGGTGCAGTGAATATTGGCAAAACCCATCCAAGAATCCCCAAATAAGCAGTTACTAGTCCGACGAAACCTCTTAAATATCTGTTTAAGCAGGTGATCCGGATTGACTTTCTCTCCAGTGCACGGAAAGAGGTGACGGTCACACCCATCTTCACAGTGGATGACTGTTGACTTTCCGGCTAGTCGTCGGTCAATTAGCCTTACCAGCATTCCATGCATGACGATGGATCACCCATTGAGGCGTGTCAACCTTGATCACTTCTCATCAACTCATCTATTTTCTTCTACCCAACATGGCTTCCTTCCTAAGCGGTCGTGCATAACAAATATACGTACCTTCATGGATAGCCCGACGGAAACGGAAGACGCTCAGTTGCCATCTTTTTGACATTGTCAAGGCTTTTGATCGTGTTCTCTATGGTCATCTCAGACACGTACTAAAAGCCTTTGATATTTAGACATCGGCTCTCCACTGGACTACCTCTCTTCTTTACAGTAGAGCCTTCAGAGTTGAAACCAGTTAACACTTTTAGTCCCTGTCTTTCTATTCTGCGGGGATTTTTCAAGGCTAACCGCCCCGTCACCTTTGGTTTTTGCTCACTTTAGTGACCATCTGGACAATATTTTCAGCAACGCCTTTTTGTACGTCGTGAAGTAAAAGTCTGAAATACAACTGCAGATTGACCATGACGCAATTAGGCGCTGGTTGGACGATTGGAGCCTCTCAAAAAATGACAATGAATGAGTAAACATGACACTCGGTGGAGATACTGACAATGCCTTCGGGATTCATTGCACGTTTGGTGTGGTAAACATCATGTGAATCGTCGCAAAAAAGACCTAAAAATCTGGATATGGTATAACCTGTCCTCTGCGCATCTCCACGAGACGACGGCAAGATAGGAATTATTGATAAGTGGCCGGGGGATTTGTTTAATTCTTAATTGAGCATTACCCACAATTGGTTGTATCTGTCAAATTCCGGTAGACATTCCAATCGGCCTCTTTCTAACAGAGGAAGTACTAGACCTGAGTTTCTATCTTATCAGAGCCCGTCAGTAGTGCATATCTTAGCCATTGCCGGAACTAGAACTTTAGCCACGCTGTTCATGAGGCGGCCATGTTTACCACCGTACCAATGACCCCACATTAGGCGCGGCCGAATTATCATATGTGAACACTCCGTCACTTTCGTTTGTGTGAAATGACCAGGTTGCCTGATCGTCTCGATAGAAGACACCGTTTGTTAATTCCATTCCATAAACTCACGACTAAGGTGTGCAATTTCAAATAGGAAATCGCGCATTTCCCCCGTATATCGTTTGAAACACTCTACAAGATTATTATTAGGCTGTCCCTCGTGTGTGCAGATCAGATCTCGTGTACCGGCCAGAAGTAAGACATACACATTGTTGAGCGTGTCCTGTGCGCGGCTGCCCTACTAGTCGCGGGCTTAAGAAAGGTTGCACACCAGTCTGGACCTGATATTATTGAGCTGTATCCGCTTGAATTTCGGTGACTATATAGTGATTTAATTCTCACACACTCCTTCAGAGTAGCTCTCGCTGAACAATTTCTTATCATGGCGAATGATGACGGCCAGCTACGACATAACGGAGAGCTGTTCAAGCTCCGTCCTTGGGCTTTCTTTGGACAGCAAGTCTTTCTTATAAGGTCATTAACCAGTGGAACGGCGTGCCCTCTGAGATCCATAGCAGCGCTTGTAGAGATCACTATGAAGCGTTAATTAATTATCATTCGATTGAAACATCATTATGCGAGTAACCTCACCCTGTGTCCCGTATTCGCTATAATCTCCATGAGCAACGCCATACCTTAATTTCAGTGACTGCATTGCAGTTCGACAAACACTTGCTCGCCGCCAACCGAGGAAAACCGACTGAGTCGTGGTACCTTGAGCCTTTGACTGAATTTCGTGTATCAACCGTCGAACTTATAGTGTCCACAGTTTATAGTTATATACATATATATTTATATTTTGAACATTTTTGTGTATAGCGTTTTGTTAACTCCATTTATACACTTGTTTGAAACCATCACCATCACTTCTTGAATTGAATCATCAACACGAATAGACGGAATTTACCGCGTATCGCCTGTCTTCTACACTTGTGCGGACGTTTGAGTCGGTAAAGTAATTGCATGGTGAAATGTCAGCTCCGCGTATCCACTGATCTATCGGCGCTCAACGTTCATCATCCAACGACACGTGTAGAATTATCTACCGGTCGTCTAACGAACCTGTTCTCTGGTACCGTCTTTCTCTCTTGTGGTGGTCTATTCAATTCAACCGACTTTGACTTATCAGTGAGTCGTTCTTACTTCACTGATACGTCTTCCGTTTTATTTGTACACTCACCTTTAGTGCCTATCCGTAAATTTGGAAGCATTTGAGCGAGTCACATTTCTTCACTCGTCAAGAAAGATAATTAGAACATCAGTCGTTTTATTCTTGAAATTCGGACTCAAGCAGCCTGGTGTGGTTTCAGAGACCCATTGAGAGGTACACTTCGTGATCGTTTGATGGCTGAAAGAATGTATGTGACCTGCAACAGAAGCTATTACAAATTCCATAAATCAACTTTCCAATTATCTAGAACATTATGTGTATGTATCGGGATATCAAATCTGCTCTGAAAGATGAAACGAAGATTTTATACAGCAATGTGAGAAGACTAGCAAGTCAACAAAGGCGGTGGTCCAAAACAGCAAGTATTAGATACGCGATTGGTCACAATCAGTCTAACCTTGATTCATATGCTACTCCACGGTAAAACAACTGTAAGTCATGTAGTGGCGGATATTGTCGATCGACTTGTCGATTTGGAATTGCTGTATCACAAGTGTGGCAAAATTATCTTATTCCACAGAATCCAATCTTGATAATGGAAAGTTGAATTCCAATTTTCATTCTGCTGCTCTTGCTGATAATTCTGTTGATTTCATCAGTCACAGTAAAAGAACATATCTAGTTAATAATTCTACTGAAAATGCATTCACCGTGGACACTGGTTGCTTTGACTCCTTCTTGATGTCACAAAATGCATAAAGAGGATAAATGTAGAGCAATCCATGGGCACTTTATTCTAAAGCTTTATGAATGGCATCACACGTCTCGTCAGGAGACCGAAAGAACCAACTGCTGAAGTGCGCAGTCAAGTAATGAAATAATTTGTGGCCACTCACGCACACTGCAGCGATGCGCTGGTGGATGGCATCATACAGCAAACACATGGCCGGCTCCGAGGTGTTGGCCAACATCTGGTCAACAGAGGGCCACACTGTAAGCGAATCAAATGAGAATAATAAGTGGTGATAACCACGCTGTTTTTGGTATCCAAACAAGTTGTTAAAAAGTTCCAAAACACAATATTATATCCATGACTTTTAATCCCAATGCATTTACGACCACCACAATTTTGTGCACGTTTGTTTCAATCCGTGCCTCCATTAAACGAGCATTAACAGTTTCACTTTTTTCGTGCATGATGTGTTGGGTTGTACTGCAATGCTTGTGGTTGGTGGTCACTCACATTTTCGTTGAAAGCCTCATTAATGCGAGAAATTTATCTCATTTTATCAACTTCATTTCTCCAGCTTTATTGACGGTGGTCTAATTACGCAAATTACGCGTAATTCGTTAAACTTATTTCGCAGCATATGGAATTTGCACAAGTTCAGTGGAATTTCCTAAATCATTCCGGATGCATTCCCGAACGAATCTTTCAGCTTCTGAAACAACTGTAGGTTCTTTATCAGATTGTCCATGTACTTTATTGCTGTATCTCGCTTACTAGCTGAGATATTCCACTTTAAGTGCGTGTCAAAAACTTGTTTCTTTTGTGGGTATCAAGGCATGGAATGGATACTAAGCTATTGCAGATATTTACGAAAAACAGGATGTTCATTTTCGTACAAAGAACCTTCTGTTAACTGTCTACGATCTTTTTTATCAAAAAAATGTTGGATAGCAGTGGCTTTTTCAACGATTCGAAGATTTACGAATTTCTCTACTCGGTTGTTGAAAGCAGACTTTAACTCTCATCGTGGTTGGGTATGATAGACGCCTAGGGAACACTAAGGGAACAATCATGCCACTAGACATCGTAAAATTCAGAACGCTGGCAAAAATTTTCGCTGGCCGACTGCCTGTCTGACCAAACCGGAGTCGGGCCGACTCCAGTATTTGGTGCAGGCCGGAACCGGTGCGACTGGTGGCCGGACACGGCCCGACTCCGGGCCAAGTTCATTTTGTTTGCTGAGCAATCTGTGTAATTAGATTAAGTTGAAACATGGCATGTAAACATAAAACAAAACAACCGGAACGCACGCTGAACATTTTCCGTGAGCCGCCTGACACTTGTGTTTTGACAAGCAATAAACCCTATGGCACTCATCAAAAGCAGAATAATGTGATGCTCTGCAAACCTTCTGTATGACTAATGAATTTCTGCTGCCATGCCTCCCCCTCACTCGTCCTGTGCATTTGTCAGGCCTCCGCCATATCCATCAATTTTAAGTTGAAGTCTCGATCCTTTATTACGTTTAAATGCGTCCACACCTCTGATGATGACGGGTTCATCGTCATTCCCATTTTGCACAATGTGCAATAAATTTTGTCATTCTTCTCATTCTGCGAATCCCGATAGCTAATTTTACGTTGCTCCTGATGGAAACTCAGATTGGAACGAGTAATTACTGAAGCGTTGAAATTACAGATATATCATATCGTTGAGTTTTGAAGACGAGAGTGGTAGCAGTTATTAGCATGCATTGCTGATTGCCGTTTGGTGAACAATGAATCCGTGCGAAGGCGGTCCTGGAGGCGGCGCGAAGGGGCCCTGAGAAGCTGGAGTGGGCCGCCACGAAGGAGGCGCTGATCGCCGGGTTCGGCAGCCCAGCCGATTGCCAGGAGGCGATGCGGCAGTTCAGGGGCGCCCGGCTTGGACAAGGAGGCGACGTTCTGGTGTATGCCGTATCACTGCGAGCATCGTTGTCAAGAGCTTTGCCACATTTGGACCAGGATTCAGAACAACGCATGCTGACGGAGCA
>LUCH01002983.1:17985-60421 GCA_013368495.1 Paragonimus heterotremus
GTTTGGTTTACAGGTGTAACCCGTGTATTGCTCTGTCTAATAAATAACCCTTGTGCCATCCGCGTTCTTGGATCACAACACTAGTGCCGATGTTACTGAGTCTATTCCAGTTCTTTCCAAGTCCTTCGGTTGAAGAAGCTGTTGAGGGCAAACCATAACAACTGCGACTGTCTGAACCCCTCAGAAATAAACGACGCAGACACTGAAACACTCCCGACTGTCATTCAAACTGTGGCGGATGTGGTGCTTCTCAATGTACCTATTTCTCATTACTGTTGTTTTATCACGCTGTAAACGGTAAACTGTACAATCGCGCTCTAGAGAGAGATAATTGATTTGTTAAGATCGGGTGTTATTACTACTGCGTTGAAACTAGCTCTGGGGTTGGGCTGTGTTAATTACTTCGTCTGTTTTTCTGGAATGATCGTAGCAGAAGTATCATCTGCCATTAGGAGATACTAGACATTTGCTCGCATGAGAACAGAAGACCTGTTGTGCGGAACCACATCGTAGACCGCTGAAAGGTTTTCCCTAAACACCTTGGCAACCACCTGGGAGTCGAAAGGAGTTACCCCACTGGGGAATCCTGTTGGGCATGTTAACGGATATCTCGCTTGCACCAGTTTCGTGCAGCGAGAAAGGCTTTCGGATTCTGTGATTTTCTCTAAAGCTTCTGTTTGAAAGGTAAACGAGAACGTAGGTCTAAATGGTGGTGTATGTTCCGCAGAAACGGTGAACGACAGGAAGGTTTCCGTGGTTTGTGACGAACAAGTGCCTTATCAGCTTTACGAACGACAACTTCAAAATGATGGTGGTTTGCGTTCACTGAGCTAGACTCGAGGTTCAGTGTACTTAAAAACATCCTCGGTGAGTTGAACTCTGTTTTATGGACATTTTGGAATGAACTCTCACAGTTTTCCCGAACCAGTAAATGGTAAAGTCAAAAGCTAGTATCAAATGATCACTATACCCCAACGGTAGTTTGATGATCACTCCCCACCAGATGAGCTTCAGTTGTGGTAACCATATTAAGCAAGCAAGGCGTCTGTTGTGGATGGGGTTTTCCAGGTTGTTCGAAATTTTGTGTGTAAGCTTTCTTACGTGCGAACATTGCGAAGGTTATCTAAATTCCAGAAATTCGCGATTAAACGCAGCCACCCAGTGGAGTTGGGGCGCCCTGAATTTACACATAATGAGAAAATGAAAGAAAAGCTGCACAGAAGAGAAACGGTCTAAGGCAGCAAGAGTAGTCTCGTCGTCAGGTGTGCTGCATGACGGCGAATAGTAGCTGACGCCGACAAGGATACTGCATCTGTTTTCTTTTTCTGCCATCACTGCCACTTTCTCAGGCCAGGAAACAAAAACATTTCATAAGACTTAGCTTGCTGTCTTCGTCATTAATCAACTGGTCCATTGACATATTGTCGACCATTTGGATGTCTTCTTTAGTGAGTGCTCGTGTGGCGTTGTAATACTCGAAATTAGGGACTACGAATAGTCCTAGATTTCGTACTCGGATTGAAACCTTCCACGCAAGTAGTAAGAAGACATCGTATTGGTTGCAGTAAGCAGTTCGTATTCATGAGACCAAAAGCCGAATTTATAGATGTACAACAGTATGAAAGAAATCATAGTCACTCATTGGTTGATCGTATTAGCACATACAAAGTCACGAACTGTACGTTAATTGGTGCAATAGGGAACAAAGAAATAAGCGAATCACAGAAGGCGCAACATTGAGACTGTTCGTTCAATCCTTATATAGTATCTTCAACGCGACGTTTTGATTGGTTCCTTGTTGGGACTCCTATTGTGTCGGGGTTTGGATAAGCGGCGAATCGAGTAGATTTTCACCACAGGCTTTCCGCCTTCGATAAACCTGTCCATTAACGTTTGCCAACCGTACTGATCCTCTCAACGCATCGAACTTTTTGGGTACAGGACATTCTGCTTCCCCCATTGCGTTGTTTATTTTTGTTCACTATACTCTTTGACCCGTTCTCTGCGTCTTTATCTGAAACGACCATCGAGGCCGTAGGTGGGGAGAACAACTTCGGCGTTTTAGAAGAAATGAATCCACTTGTATCTCTAATGTTGTCGGCTCTGCTTTCATTCATCCTGAAGTGTGTGGACGCCGAACAACGGAGTTACGTAAATGAGTTTGATCATCTTTAATCGGACCATCCTTGTGACTAGCAGTTAGTGAAAGATCACAGTTGGGCTGTCTCAAAGGTTTTAATCCCAGGATTGCTGGACTTCCTTCTGGCATTAATAATCAAACTGGAATCAGCACATTATCTCTACCAACCACCATTACATCAGTCTCACCTATTAAGGTCAAACGATGACCAGTAACTCCACGTATTTCCATCGTTGTTGGTCTCAGCTGAGCATCGGGGGTCATGTGATCCAGTAGTGGTTTTAAAATAATGGATTCGCTAGTTCCTGTATCCAAAATGAATTCACACGTACATCCAGACTTGAACTTGAAGTATCTGTGAATATACTGCTCATCCCTGGGTTTCAGTTGCAATGAATAAACAGTAGTAAGTGGCTTTACATTATTTGTCCCTTCAACTCGACTCAGGTGGCATTTCTGACCTTTGCATACCTTCTTAAGATGACCAGATTTACCACATAAATGACATATAACATTACGAAATCTGCAAAATGATCGCAAGTGTAACTCACCACAAGAGAAACACTTGTTCACTTTCTTTGGACTGGCACGCATGAATTTTAACACTTCAACATACGGAAGCGTTTCTGATAGTAAGACAAGCTAGATTGCAAGGGCAACTCACGAAGCCATCAGTTTCCCAAGGTTAGCCATAAAGACCGGTGAAAGTTTGTGAGAAAATCTGTTGGTAAAGTCAGTCGGCCAAATGTTCGAAGGTCGCGAAGGAAATAGAGGGATCTAAGATAGTTTTAACGACAGAATTCGCTTACACCTTCAAACTGACGAGTCGTTTTTCCGGGAGGTGCATCATTCTGGCGACTTGTCAACACAGTTTATTAACTTTGGTACGCACATTAAATATATTGAAATTTTTTCCTGATCGCATGACATTTGTATTAGCAACTACCCCCTAACTGTAAGGTTTTGACCATACCAGGTGGAAATGAAACTTTAGAAATGTTTCCCATGGTGATTTTGTTAGACCTGAAATAATGATTGTGTACAACGAGACACATGTGTCAAACAAGTTTGAACTCAAAAAGCCCAACTACAGGTCAGCCGAGATGTACTAACGAAACAGACACAGCAGTCTCTTTTTTGAAAGTCACGTAACAAAAAATGGATCAGTACCATGGGAACTGAGAGGGAATTGAAAGCACTTCGTTAGCAAGCAGTGACAAATGTTATACAACATACCTGCAAAATATGCAGAATTTAAGCAATACTAGATGAATAGAAGAAAAGTGTGTGACAATCCAATGGCGTCAAGTCTAAACCCTACATCTTTGATCGATTACACAAGAAATAAATTCTGTGAGATAGCGTCCCAGTCATCGGTGACGTATTAAAATCGAACGGGTTTACCTGTTGTGTGATCAGAGTGAATTCTTTCTCACCTTAGACGGTGTCTGCAAAATGTATGTAGCCGTCCCGTTATCAACAAACGAAAGAGTTCAGGGTCAAAGCAGCTGGTTAGTATATAGTAGGTGAGGTTTTGATCCCTACATAGTCGTATGTGAAATAGCAAACACATGTGCAGTTTATCACATTTCTGCAGGCATGACAGATCATTGCAACAGTGCAACTAGCGGGTTCCCCATCAAGTTACCAACCCTAGTACTACCTTATTTTGCACTAGGCCTGCTGAGGTCACCTGGATATATTACCCGAAATGTAGTGCCACAAAAGTACATAAGAGCTTGCCAAACCTATGGATCATCAGCATTCGGAAAGCTGGGCAAACCATCCACAGCACTTTTGAAACGTTGCTGGCAGCCTTATGCTACTGGTTAATGTCTGTGCAGTAGTTGGAAATACTTGAAACGAGGTCCCTTTTCTTACATCAATAGGCGGCTCGGCTCCTGTTAGTATAGGAAATGAAAGTCACTCCACAATTCAATAAACCTACATCCAGAACAGCAATATCTGAAATCCTTTTATTTCAAGCGAAGTTGGTTTACGGGGCAATTTACTTAACACTACTTACTAGTGGTGGCTGGAGTAGATACAATAGTTGTTAAAAAACGTTTCTAATTTGTTACTTCTTGTACTTGCTGTCTCAGTCTTGGGGCTGCAGATGGTGCAGTGGCCTGAAGATACATTTGATATACTCACTGTATGATAGGTAGAATAACTTCAAAAATATTAGTTCACGTCGTACATAAAATTCTAAGTATTCCTGACTACTGTCCGCTTGATTCATGATACCGTTTATGTTTGTCCCTATGTTTGTTGACCACACATTTCCGGACTGTTCGTGCATTCGACAGCTGGATAATTGGCCTTCCTATCTAGTCTAGTCTATCGGTGTCGGTTAGCATTTTGTGATACCTGTTGTAATTTTGGTATGATGTATGTTCGACTTTTTATCTTGCATCCGGTTCTGGTTATTTACATTGAAGAGCGATATACTTTCGGCACATACACGCTCAAATAGGAAGCAACTGAGTTAAGTGGATGTTGTACGATAGGCGCATATTCAACATTACACCCTAATTGGTTGTGACAGTAATTTGGAACAAAACGTCTAAATTGTAGTTGTGATCACCCGGTAACATTATAGCTTTACATGAAAGACGTACGGTAGGTTGGGTTAATCGCGCGACAGACATAGAAGTATACAGAAATAGATGTTTGGCATAACCTTCGGTGGTCACTGAGGCCAAATCTAATGGAGCGAGACTAAAAATTGAGATACAGGCTAGTCTACTTGCGGGTATTAGGTAGTTTGAAAGCAAATTACGAAACTAGTAAATCCGATTTACACAGTTCACACAATGACTGACTTCATCCTCAATATTTGGTATCAACGACGTTGACAGAATAGAGGATTTATGAAATGGTATGCATGCAATAGACACGACTCGGGCTGAATCTTGCAGTAGGACAGACTATGACTAATCGGCAGAACTATATCCAAAAGGCAACGAAATTACGTGGTCATAGCTGACGTGAATAATGAAGCTTATATTTCACTTCAAACAGATAATTCTGTAAACATTTGAAATTTATAGTGCTTAATAATATGTATTAATGGAAATGTTTAGTACAGATACTCGGAAGAGCTGGTTGTAATGTTGAGGTCAACAGGTGGAGTAAACACTGATGTGTTCTAATAACGTAATTAAATATACGCACAGCGGAACTTGGAAATGATTCACTTTCTTTAAGGATATTTGCATTTCTAATTCATATACATTAAATCATCCTTTCAATTTGCAGAACGAAGTAATAGACAATTCTTAACGTCCATAGAGGGTTTAGGGATCGGATAAAGCGGAAACTACTTTCACAATGTTTCTTGATGCTTACCATCAAACCGACATTGCACGACAGGCTTTGTGTTTATTTGGACTCATCAGGTAATGAAAATCTGGACCGAACCACTAACCCTTTGCGTTACGAGCCGAAGCTGCTAACCGCTTGGCCACACATATGTAGATATAATGCTTAACCACAAACATACACTACGACGATTTCGTTAAAATGAAGGCACGTGAGTTCACATGAGGCTGTGAGCCAAAACAAAGTGTACGGCTGATTAGGCAGAAGAATAAAACAAAAACACAGATTACTACAATAACAGAAATATCGCTTAAAAAATTCCGATTTCTGTTATGTAGACTTGAAGTCAAGCTCCTAAGGTTGCAATCAACAAGGCAGCCAACGTTTCTCATCGTGGGGCGATCGGAAATCCCGAGCAAAAATGGCCCAACGCTTCCATAGGATGTGATAATTTACTTGTGTCTAATATGAAGTCAGTGGAGCAATCGTCAAAACAGAATAGCAGATAACGAAAAATATAGCCACCTCACACCAGTCCACCGAAAACACTGCTGACGTGAAATAAGTACGAAGTTTCAAACTGCAACGAAGTGGGCGAATACCGTTTACATGTTTCGTAATGTTCGGTGTGCGTAAGAACTGCCAGGCCTCTGGCCCCAATCCATTACGCACTGTGAATCTGATGACAATGATGAGATTACTGCACTATCAATATATCAACCACATGCCGGTGATCTGGGCGTGAGATAGTCAACACGCTTGGGCATTTACAAGATAGAGCAAACTCTATGAAGTTGGACGTTACGCCGTCAAACACGTCTTCACGGTGCTGATCACAAGGGAACTATTGACTTCCCAAGCTACAATCGAGTTGAATTTACGTGTCCAACAGAGCGGTCTCTGTTTACGTAGCTCTACCTGACACTTAGCTTCCGATGAGCCTTAACACGTGCGAAACTCGGATCTAGTGCCCGGTTGTTACAAGGACTAGCTGTTGGACCTAGTCGATTAGATAAAGGCGATTAGATAAAGTTCACCGTTTATTTTTATTATACTATTTAACGAATAACTGCTCGGATATATTTTATAAAGTTGGCTGGTGCATACTTACAAGTTACTAAAGAATAGCATATTTCGTTTTTTCGTTTAACTTTCTTTGCTACAGTTGAAGTACATAAGCAGAAAGCGTAGATAGAGCAGTGTGACAGAGTTTTGGTGAGCACAGACTTTTTGTACTGGGCTGAAATCTTGAATATCATGCGCACCGTGGCCTTAAAGTCAGTGTAAAGTACCAACAAAATAAAGGCCCGTAAAATCTCATACAAATAATTAATCGCTAGAAATGCCACAGGTGGTAGCAAAAAATGTCAATTGCCTCCGTGAATTTCATTCTGGTTCTGAATTCTGATTAGGAGATCGAATACCGTGCTTTTTGAGAATGAGAATTGGAAACTAAAAAGGTTGGTATACAAAATGGACTTCTGATACCTGCAAACTAAACCACACTTATGTTAGATCGCGCCTTTCCTGTTTCAAGTTTTTAAGGGGAATACCTTAAGAGACTTTTCAGCTACCTGAGAACAGTGAATGAAGACGATTATTGAGGTGGATCAGCTGATACTCTCTTTTTGATTATTTTGAAAGAGCCCCACATCAATGACCGTCTAGTCTTTTGCCATAGGTTCTATAATTATGATACAAATGATTCACTGACTTTTTTAAAGGTCACTGGTTTACCCGAACGACTAACATTATACTTTTTCGCTGATATCATGCAAGTAATGATTCAATAGATTCCAAAATAAGGCAAATTTTGCGTTTTTTATTCGTTTTTAAAATCCTACAGATTGTACATCCTTGAAGCTTCTATAAAAAGTCGACCAATCGTAAAGAGTACAGCGAAGAGAGAGGGATAGCGAAGATGCGTAGAGGTCCCGTAATGGGGACTATAAAAGAATCAGCTTCCTCCATTTAATACTGTGAATGTAAAACGATTTAACCCCAACATCTTTACTACAATGGATACTTCCATCGAAGTTAAAAGCTTGACAGTAACGAACTAGACAACAGAATGAGATTTTCAGACGACCTAATTCTGCCCGCCGATTTCCATTCGGTGGTCAGAAAAGTTAGTTGGATAGGCCGGTTGATTCCTAGGCCGTCTTAGACAACTCGGTCTGAAAAGCTTTGAATAATGTTCGAATACCTGGCGTTATCTCAACCTGAATGAACCCTCCAGACCTGTTGTCTGTATGCCGTAAACGAGACACACCTTCCCCTTTGTCAAAGTGGGACATAATAATCTGTCCACCGTCGTACGAGATATGCTGTTTTTCTGCTTAGTTTATCGTCATATTGTCAAAATTTACAGATCTCCCTCTTAACTAGCCTAAATCATCATCTCAGAGTAAAGTTGTTGAGATCACAGCACCAAATTAATCGTTTGGAGTGAGGTAAGCACTCTCCTGACATCCAAATGTGCCCAACCTTCTACACTCCAACAGTGTCAAACGCTGAAGTTTCCCAATCTAAGTCACAGCCCCACAAACGTATATCCAATTCCATTCTTCAATTATCTCGACTATCGAAATTATTTATGCAGTGTGATTCTGCTCTGAAACCTTCGTAGTTGCTTCTAGTGAGCTGCGTCTTCTAAGAGATGACTTGCGTAATGAGATATCTGGAGGACTGCCGTTCCGTTTATTGTCTGCTATTCCACGGGCTCTTCACTGACCTATAGCACGTTTGCATAACTGCATCCTTACAGCTGCTGCCTTTCCAGACAACTTTTAACGCAGTGGGCAACGTCACTGAAATAGAAGGTCACAAAGGACGGCGTTTTCAACATCTCCTACAACGGCACATTATCGATGACGTGACGTACAAATCCCTTAAACAGCTTACATGTAACTACGAATAAATTGCATAGGGAGAACCGAAAGGTGCTTGACTACCAGAGTGAATGAACATTTGCGTAAATGGGTGCAGAACTCAGTATTACCGAAGAATGGCACCATTGTTTAAATACGCAAACGACCGGCTCCCGCAGCCGCAAGACACATCCTGATCACTGATCAAGTCATCGGTCCGGCTTGTGCATTCAGAATCTTATTACGCCATCCCAGTTCAAGATTCTTGCAGTTTGCTGAGGCTGTCGTAATCAATCGACTGAAACCCGCCCTGTGTGTTCAGAAACAACTGCTCGGAAGCTTGACTCTTTCCTGGACTTAATGACCTTTCCTAACTCATCAGTCGACTATCCATCCCACTTACCCCTAACTGTTCGATATAAAAACGGTTTCATGTTATTGTAAATTTGGTACTGATGAGTTAGCACGAAATGCTTGCACCTACCAGTTTGGGTATTTTAACGGTGTTATTCAGACTTTTGATCAACTGACTGCCGCCCCCCAGCCTCTCACTCTTTTTGAGCTGTTCATCACTCTGCAAAGTTTGCACAAGCACGTTCTGCTTCCTGCAGCGTATAACCTTTCTAGGATCTTTATGAGGCTCGTTTAGGATGAATCAACGTGAATAGGCTGTCTGGTGTTTGGAAGCTGTGGTCGCGAGCACGCTTCTCGGTTGCCATAGATAGATGTCCTCCTACAGCCTCTTATCGATGGTTGTATGTTGCAGTCTTCCAACCGAACAAAAGCAGGTTGGACCCTAATTAGTACAAAGCTTTGTTTGCATCCACGTCATTGAAGAGCCAAGATGGGTTGCAATAAATAATGGGCTACCTCTAATACTTTACTGGTTTCAAGCCCAACTTTGCGACGAAATCACTAACATTATTTACACTTCATTCAACGGAAACATGAGTGTGGGATAGAAGATGAACGCTTTTAGTTAGAACTAATACAAGTTAGTTTCACTTTCTGTCTAACATTATCACACTGATTAAAGATGCATCCAGTTTGGGCATCGGTACCATTTTAAAACAGAAAGGATATCCCAACATTTGCATATTACAGTTATTGAATAAAGATGAACAAATATATTCACAAACGCTAGGAGGGGGTTAAAAGAATACTGTTTCCAAACGATTGCACAAATATCCATTTGGTATTAGAGTTAAGATTGTTACAGATCACCATGTTCTACGATATTTATTTGATCTCCACAAATCAGCTGCCAATGATACAGCGATGGAGTCTAGTTCTAGCAGTCTACGATTATGAAGCCCTCCCTAGACTTGGTAAGCAGATTCATCAACCAGATTTTATGTCACGATTTTCCAATTTTTCAAATGTTATGCATCAATGCTTCTTCAACCGTTCAAATAAGTCCAGAGGACTAGAGTAAGACAACTAAAAACTGCTGTTGTGCAATCATTGCTGCGATGAACAAAAGTTGGTCATCAATTATTAAAGAGAAACATCCAGTATTACCCAAAAACCGATAGGAATTATCAATACAACCTGATGGTGCGATGTGTCGAGGAGACCAGTTGATCATTCAATGGCAACCATGAAAGGTCGCATTGAATGATTTTTACAAAGGTCACTCAGACGTGAAGAAGATGAAAACACTGATTCGACTGACGTGTTGATGGTCGGAGATAAATAAGAATACCATGAACATTGCAATGAATTGTGGGTTTTGTCTGCACAATATAAACCTGAAACCGAGGAGTTGGAAACCCTGGTCAGAGAGTTAACTACAATAGCAACATGTACAAGCAGACTATTGTGAACCGCTTCCTACTGAATATTACATTTTTGTTTTGATTGATTCATACACATGGTGGCCAGGAATACTTATTACAAATTTACCTTCTACCTCAGTTATATTCCAAACAATTCGTAAATGTCTTAGTCGATAGGCAGTTCCGCAAGTTTTGGTGACAGACAACTTTACACAATAATGTTCCGCAGGGATGAGACAGTAGCTTATCGGCTTCAGGTGTCATCACTCAAGAATGATGTCTGGTAATCCATGTTCCACCGGTGCCACAGAAAATTCGGCAAAAGCATTTGAAGGTTCTCTGAATTTCCCTAACTCTGGAACAATTGTCAAACTGGATGTGATTCTAAGAAAGTTTCTGCTTCAATATATGAACTCAATCCACTGTACAAAAGAGGACAGCCCAACAGGCCTGCTTAAATTCATGCATCTGAGAGCATTGATTCGGTGTGTCGATGCGATGAATGTGAACTATTTTCATCGAAACGGTATGCGAATTGCCAAACAACTGATAACTCGCAATCTAAGCAGTGCACTACCAGGATGCTTGGATTAATGGGAGACACACTGGCCAGACTCACTTCTAAAGCGAAGAACACGGAGCAGTAGAAGAAGCAGGATGTCATATACTCGAAGAGTTTGATGGGTCGAGAAGAACGGCACGGTTAGCAAACATGACGGAGGAAAATTCTCGAAGAAGGAAGGATTGTGGTGAAGATCTGTTCAATTTATCGCTTATCTAAAAACTCTGACACAATAAACAAGCTAGCGTCGCTTTAAAATATAACATCAGGACTGGACAAACAGTTCCAGTGTTACGTCTTTCGTCATTCAGCAGGTTCCTCATTCCGTATTGTACCGATCCGTTTACAGCCCATAACCCTGTAAGTGTCAGTGATAGACTCTGACTTGTTTAATATTGGTGTACTCTTATAGATTCGGTTTCCTGTCTCAGGAAGAACGACTGCTTAGTGAAACCAGTCCGAGCTCTTTTCAATAGCATTTACACGGTAGGTTTCAATTCACGTATGATTTCTAGGACTTCTGGAAGTCTATAGTTCTGACCATTAAAAACATGTTTGAACAATATTGTGCCGGCAGTCTCACAAATTTGTGCCGGTTCAGCGTAAGCGGTGTGATGGAAACTTTAGTTTACCATGTTCGACTAATCTGTTTGAAAGAAACTTTGATCACGGCAATGTCGGTGTTGAGTATCACACTTAAAGAAAATGGCCATCCTTACTGAAATGTCGGCAAAATAAGCCGGTTGGCGTAATGACATCCATTGTACCACAGGGAATGGGCATCTATTCTCGGGTGTGCCTTACACGGCTGAGGTTAACAGATCTGTTGAAGACTCACCTCATGGCAGACAAGGGAGACAAATACTATGCAGCCGGAATGGTGGCGATGTCCACCACGGTTGCTGTAAACATTTTTAGAGGTCAGTGTCAGATTTTCGCAATCCGAGTTTTTGTGGGAGTGCAAGGTTACTCCCGTAGACAGAATAGGGCGGCGACAAAGCATTCAGTTCAATAAAAACATTATGGCTTGGTTTCATGGAACACTCGTGAGTACCACAAAGTCTCACTTTGGCCAGAACGACGAGAAACCTCACAGCAAGCTGATTCATCGATCGCTGGACACCTGTTTACACGTCGACCTGGAGTAAATCCGGAGGAAGCTCTCCGATTACATAATGCAGTGAATGACCGAAGGATTCTCAGTTTTACAGGAGCGATAGTTTGTAACAGGCGGAAACCAGTCCTCTGTGTAACGAAACACTTGTTCATCAGCATAATGTATCTTTGTAACTCATATGCACTAGCATAGGAATTGTTACTGATTTTGTCATTAGCTCCAACTTGCCTGTTTAACTTTGGTATAAAAATCTGCAGGTTGTAGTGTGTATCTGTTTAGATCATACAAAATGTGTCCACTTGTGCGGAAGCTCCATTAGTCTCCTCTGTAGTTATTTCTTTCTATACGGATAAACAGGCTGTGTTAAGCTTTGTACCATTCAATAGTAACCGTGTGCAATCAACTGCATTCAATGTGATACAATAAATTTAAATTATTAATCTCTTTTACACTATGTATGACAATGATTAAGTTTTTGTAAGTGTGAGATTATTTGAAAAAACGCAGAATCGCTTGCAAAGGGAAATTAAAATGTCCAAATCTCTTATCCATGAAGGGATTAATGATTGTAACTGAGTTTACCATGGTGTTCATGATTTCTAAAGGGTTTCGGTTATATTCTGAAAGCTTTTCATCTTGTGAGGAAATTAAGCTTCTCTTGAACATAAGATGTTAACTGGAAAACACACCTACCGCGCTACCGAACTTCCAGAAAATTCTCTTCGGGCGATTTGATTGATCGTAACTTTTGATTATCCAGACTGTGGTTATACAGAGTTGACAACCATGTATCACATTAGGGGATAACGTTTAACTTGAGTGGACGACAGACTTGACGCGTGCTGCACATGATGGCGGATTAGACACTGTGACTAAAACGACATTTCAACAAAAGATGCAATATTTTGGTAAACTCAACGTCCTCAAAGAAACATCTCTACAGCTGAGACTTTAAGAGGTCTTGAGTTGACCTTCGTTAAAAGTCACATTTGCTCCCTTCCAGATGTTTAGCTTCACTACCTACAAAGGGACACTTGGTTTAACCTGCCCAGCTCACCTCAAATCTCAAACAGCCTGCAAAACAACCACTGAACTGTGTGTACCGTTGCACGACTGCATACAGATGTCATATTATTGATCGACGTGGCAAATGTACTCGTTGACCTTCATCCACTCTGCCGCTCAACGGTCTCCTATGCTATAAAGCATTCGGCCTCCAACTCTCTGATTTTCTCACTGTGTCCAGAAATATCCTCTTGCACGACCTCTAATACGCCTCCGCATTCCGAGTCTTCTATATTAAGGTTCTCATAAGAACGGTAAAACGTAGACTTCTATCAGTTAAAAACATGTTTGAGTGCAGCGGAAGTTCAGTAGCGTTAGAATATGATGCGCAATTTATCCAGTGGACTAAAGAAGGAAATTTTATGCATTCGACAAAAAAATATTAAATACTGGAATGTTACATGCCTTACATGTACCAAAGAAACAAGATGTCATAAATAACTCATGGAAAGCGGAGTGACACATTGACAACGGAATTCTTATCTACCATTAAATGATAAACACAGGTTTATTTTCTAGCTGGGACACAACCAGATTATTTTTTGACAAGCGTCATCAGCAGAAAATAGCAGAGTTAACGGAGATCTTCACGTCAATCATTTTTTCACCAGTAACAAGTGTCTACTTATGACTATGCTTCATAGTGGTAAGGTTTTTTTTGTATTTCTTAAGCCTACTTTGTCACATTTCATCTCTCCCATAATCATTATCCACTTTAATTCACTTATAACGGTTTTTAAAGGAGTGCCATCGCACACTTCTGTTGTATTGCGAAATTTGAAACAACCCATCCAACTGGCCAAGTGCGATCAGTAGGGAGCGAAATTATACTGAGTTTCAGGTAGTGAGGATCGTAATGGTTATGTACGGTAGATTCCAGATTTTTATCCATGTATTACATCCCGACACAGTAGGCTTTTGCTTTAAGGAAGTCTAGTATAACAGTGAAATACCATACGTTGCTGAACTCACTGAAGTACACTGTAATTTAGCAGTATTTGGTGCTTGTTTTCGGATACTAACAAACTGACGTTCAACTTGTCTATTTTTAACTTTTAAGATGGAATTCAATAATCCTACTGAAAACATGTGATTCCGTTTGAAAAAAACTGAAACCTTCACGTGCTTACTACTTGCCGTCGACTTGAATGCATACCTAATCTACAAATCATGTGGACATGATTTGATTTTACCGCATGCACGACCTGAAATCGTGATGTGTGCAGTAGAGGAGTGAGTTCAGAAGTGATCAAATCAAGTGCACTACCGATTGATTAGTTTTCAACGTGGATTTGGCAATCAAACTCATGTGACTGAGATAACACCAATGCTAGGAAGTAACATTCTATCACCTTGATTTTCGTAAAGTCTTCACTGGAGGCATTATACAATCCAGGACTTATTAAACAACAATGTCATCTACTGTGGACTCAAACATTTGCAGCAGTTTTTCCTAAATAACCAAAAGGATGTTGTATACAGTGCCTCCCGGAACAACTCCCAAAATATTAGTAAGTACTAAGGGGTAACCAGGCCAAGATAAAAACACAATCCTAGTGAGAGACAGATTTGACCGTTCAACCTCGGCATTCTCAAATATCACTGTTGTTGAAAGAGAAATATTTTAAACAGCTTCCATTTTTGGAGGCTTCACCGGATCGCAGTAAAGTATGACACAGTTGCAGGATCCAGAAATTCTCTCGCCTGGTCAAAACCAACAACCATAAGTGGAAATGTTTGTGTGCATTTACGACTAGAGTTCATTGCAATCTTCTCGGCCAGATGAATTTTATCAACATATTGCTTTCAGGGAAGGCTTGTGAACTCGACTAGCGGTTTCTCTTAGTGAGTTAGCCAGCCAGAAAGAACGACTCAGTAGGCGTTGAATATTGACGCAGACACGCTCGTCTGAGTGGAGCGTCTGAGAAAGTAACGGGAACATGAATCAGGCGATCGATACCACTCTTACCGCTTCGAGCGTAGTTACATTCGTCAGCAATCACTGTCTGGTCAAACATCTTAGTATATTACTGATGAGATTCTGACAAGTCTCAGAATGTAAACGGCTTGACAAACAACGCAGACTAACAAAGCCAAAGAGGTTTCACTAGTTCCCACATTAGCAAGTGTAATAAAATTGTAAGTGATCAAATGAAAACACATCTTGTCAAACAGTAGTTGGCAAGATGTCTCAAACGCCTGAACGAATACTGCAATAGACAAACAACATTCGATCACTGTCACTCTGATCGATGTTCTTAATGTCGGCAACCACTATCTGATGAAGCCCTTTTGGAACATTTCAAATGACTAAACCAAACACAGCTTGGCAAAATTGTTCGAGAATTATTTGTGATCAAACAGTTCATCTTCAGTGTGTATTAATTCCCCCCTCAGTTTGTTTAGTAAAAGCAATGTGTTTGAAGAGGTTTGGAGACTGCTACTTTAGCACGTATTCAAGTGATAAATGACAGAAATTTAGTTTTCTTCATTCCACCACAGAGTTAATGGTTTTTCCGCCGTTCACTATCGGAGGTACTGAGAGCGAAGTAAGAAATATTAATTTTGTTAGTTTTATCGGTGATGTGTTTCCCAGACAGCCGAATCATCACTCAAACGCAACCACTTCACAAAGTCACCAAACCACTCACGTTCACGTAAAACAACGAACATTTCAATTATATTTAATGTCACCTGAGAAGAAACAAAGCAATTAAGCTATATCTCGAATAACTTACAATTTTTCTGTGGGGGGACCAACTGATCTCTAGATACTCCGAGCATTGGCTGGTTTTCGACGTGAACATCAACAAAAAACGATTCGTTTTAACTACCCTGAGCACTTCAAAGGTCCAAATTACATCTGACTGTATGGTCAAGTATATGTTCAATAGAGGTTACCGGACAGCAACAGAACGAGACACACTTTAATTTGACTACGCGTTATCAATCACAATTAATAGTCCCTCATTCGTCATTTAAAAACAGTTCGTTTCAGCGTTAAAGTTGTCTTGGTAGTTCTGCATGATATGATAATGAGAATTTGCGGATAGACGCCAATCCGTTTTTACGTAAATGTTATGAACCCATCCATCTCCCGCTTCATTTGTTTAAGTTATACTCAAGCTACAATTACATATATGCTCAGCTTGCGTGAAGTATTGTGAAATCAAACATTGCGTGGATAACACATTTTAGTTATTCCTTTGGAAACCTTGATGTAAACTAGTTGTTTTAAACCAGTAATAGTTTCCACTCTGAACTACTTCTAAGAAGTGCTTAATCTAAAAAACCAAAATCGATTCTTGGATTGGTATTTTACATGAATATCTCCCTACGGATTCGTTTAACGTTAATATTGCCTCTTTCCTATTGTTAATCTTACACGTCATATAAGATTTAGACTCAATTTCAAAGAAGCGATTTCTTTGGTGCCCGAAGTCCGAAGCCATCTTTCATTCTATCTTCACGGAGTGACCTTTCTGGACTGTTTCAGAAGATAGTCTGCAAATTCATGCCAACGTCACATCAATTCTATGTATCCAGTGTGCAAGATACCTCATTAGTTACAGTCTAGCATGGATTTTGTAAATAGGCTGAAGTCAAATTATCGTTTGATGGTTAATAATTTTTGTTTGCATTGTGAAATCTTTTATAGACCAGTATAACTTCATAATTCATCTGGTGAATTTTCGCGTTCTCTCGGGCATGCTATACTGTTTTGTAGTAAGTTTTCACGAATATTCGGTAAAATTTTCAAAAATGTTTCATGATGCCAAATTAACTTTTGTGGTTATTGTAGATCTCTTCCTTGTCGGTGTTGATTACATTTGTTCCGTGTTCTTTTAACAGTCTTCTTGGAGTTTATTATATTAACTTCATGTCAGAGCGCTTGACTTTGTAAATTAATAAATCTGCCTGCACTCCCGTTTTCAAGTCGTAAGTTTTTTTTCCATTGAGCGATTCCAAGCTCTCCAAAGGATATTTACATAGACTTTAAGAAAAGGCTTATCACTTCACTTTACTGACGACGCAAATGTGTGAACAATAAAGTTTTAGATCTTTGGAACCATAAGCCAATATTTGATATGTATTTATGTGACTTGTTTGGAACGGTCCTTCAGACGTGAGTCTCATGTTTTTCATCTCGACATCAGATTCTTTGCGCACGATATTTCTCTAAATAATGTTCATTCAAATGTCTTAAGTCAGGAAGCTGTGAACAAAAGTTGAGCTGAGATGACTTAGAAATACATTTCCGTTTTTGAAAATATGCTTAGAAGTATTATTTGAAGCAGTGAATAAGTGATTTTAGTTAGAATATCAAATAACCAATCATTCAGTATCGAAGTGTAGAACGCTAGTGAACAATACATCAGATGGACTACCGTCCTCCAACATAAAGATCACTGACAGTGTTTATCTTGATTGGAATAACTCTCAGGAAAAAAGAGTGTTCGAAACTTGAAATACCCCACTTCTAGTTGCCACTGGCAAAAGCAAGAACAGTGAAAATGTCGCATAACTTCTATTGAACTTCGTCATACAAACCTATATTAGAATAATTTCTAATTTGCACTACAATAAAGCCGTAAATACAACAGTATCCAGAGGTCACTTTGAAGGCAGTTTCAGTGGGCTGGAGCTGAAATTTCGGTCATTGTCTGGACATAGAACACAAACTACATCCAAAAAGTTCAAAATTCAAGTTTTCCACCTGAAAGGTGTACATGAATTCTAAATTCGCGGTCAAATCGATGTGCTGTTTGTGTTATGCTAACCAAATACATTCTTAATTATTGGCAAACAATACATAGTTTAATAGATCTAATTTGTCACCTGGATCGAATCTGACGCAAAACCCAAATTGTCGGATCATCACTGGAGATTAACACCACGAGTGTTTTTTTCCTCACGAGACAATAAGACAATCTGAGCACTACTCAGGGACGAATACAGCCGAGCGTTTATATGCAGTAAGTAAGTTGAGCCTTATGTGAGGTTAGTGATGTAATGATGGCGGCAAAAGGCACGAAGACCGGGGAGAAACAATACGTTTGTTCAGCAAGGAATTACACTATTAGTTTGTTGCAGCAACAGTAGAAATCAGGTTCAATATCTTTTTTGTAAGCGGCCAACTATAAAAATCTGTATCAGTACAAAACATCATTACTTGTAAGCGGCATGAGAATTTTCTCGAACAAGTCCTTTACTACGTGTTATTTTCCAAACAGTAATTGTTTTAACAGACTTAGTATACGGTAAGCGTCTCATGTAGTTCTCACCAGTCAGTTTTTTATCCTGATTGAGAAGTACTGAATACGGGTTTGTCGACTGCATTAAACAGCTTGATTGTGTCTCCATACTTCTACAACATGGGCAGAAAAAAGCAAATGCGATTCGTACTAGACTGTGGGGAGGTTCTTAGGTATTTTGATTTGCACAGCGTGTTGTGAAGTTCATCACAAATGTCTTAAATTTCGTCGCTGAAATGTGCGAATTTCCATCCAGATGACGATACAGACTATCGATGAGCACTGACAAGTTCGAAAGCCAAAACCAGTCAATCCGTTTGAAATAAGCCGGTTCAAAAGTGTGTGACTGTTAAATATGAAGTTCATTTAGTCTGTAGAAATTAAGATACAGAACCTTAACCAGAATTTGGAGAGTGCAAGGAAAACAAGTGATTTCAGGGACTTTCGAGTTTCCAATGTCCATGATCATCCGTTGATATTTTGGTCTATTCACGTGCTACAGTACTGTATTCCTGAAAGGTGAGATGCAGTTTTATACCTAGTTTGTTTGACTGTGATTGGTCAAGTCAGAAGTTTCAGTTGTCCAAATACACCCGGAGATTTAATCAAAAGTCAACACGTGGCGAACGAGCTCGTTTTCGGTGTGTTACTTTCAGGTTAACTACAACACAATACACACGAAATTAGTTGTCACACCACAGGTATGAAATGTCACATCTTGGCTGCTGCGGAAGCGATCAGAATCCGGCTGCGAAGCCCTAATCTATGTGCGCAGAAGTCCTTTGTTCAAGCACTGAAGTTACCATGGCTTGCCGTCGTTGGAACACTTGACACGGTACCACAGTAACCATGTCCGTAATCCCCAGATGACACTAGATTCACACTGTATTAGATTTCACAAAATCCTGACTTGACAAATAATTTCATATTTATTGTGTTGTATTTGGCCTGAAGATGACACGCAGAAAACGAGCTCGTTCGATACGTTTTAACTTTTGACAATTTAGAATTGCTCTAACTTGGTTTATGATGGTTGATGTTAAGGTTTCGTTAAGTTTCATAGCAGTTTGTCTCCACAGAAACATCAAAATTCCCAAGTGTTTGTGTGATCAGGTTCATGGATTGGTTCTGCCGAAACTTTAACCCAGGTTGTGCAGAAAGTAAAATGAGGCAAGAACCCGTAGCCCCTTTTGTTACACAACGGATGGAACTTACGAGACCAATTGTCCGCCTATCTGTGCTTAAGGGCTAATTCACCAAAAGATCGTTGAAATTGGCTTAGAATAGACAAACCTGTTCTTCCTTAAGCGTCTGTATAAATCAGCTGGGAAGACCAACGTCTGCAGTAGCCCTCTTCAGGTTTACAGATGTGCATGAAATATTCACGGATGTCAGAAGAAGTCTCGAAGGATACAGGTCATACAGACGAAACAGAATGCAGTATAGTGAACTGCCTGTAGTTGATGGCAATGCCGTACGTGCTCGCCAAGAAACAGGGTTCGAACCTGATTGGCCTTCAAAATTGGTTGGCTGGTAAGGACAATTTTCGCAGTTAAGGATTTGAATGTGTGAAAAAACAATTCGACTATAAGACTGTCTGATGCACCAGGAGGAGGACTGACTGTTTGTTAACGATCTAGTAGAGAACAAAACAATGGACCAGGAGAGGAAAATCTTAAACAACTCACTTCGGAAATTTTTATCAGATTTTTGCAAATAGGTTGCAAAGGCTTTCTTTTTGTAGTAAACACAAGAAGCAGATCAGCTATTATCATTCCGTTGACAGCGGATTGCAAGCTGTTAGATAACGATGTTCATGGTAGTGCACGTGAGGAAGTAGCATACACAGGTGTGCTAAATCGTTAAAGCTTGACCAGTTTCCGATTGAATTTGCGGTAGTTGTGTACAACAGATGTGTCTGTAGTCACAAATTTTACGAACCATTGTATGGGTAGTACAATCTTGTAGTAATTGTTCTGACAACTAGTAAATATCTTATTCTGACTGTTATACAAAAGCCAAGCTTATCTAGAGAGTAAGTCAAAAAGTTTAGTTTGACTTCAATCGACAACCAATGTTATTTATACAGGAACTGACTGCGTTTGAGATGGATGTTTCCGAACAATTCTAAAGCCACTTCGGGTGCTGCTTACAACTCTCTTCTGACAATCTTCATTTGATTCTAACTAATTAACGGGTGAAACAACAGCAGACGAAGAAGTAAATACCGAAGAAACAATACTTCAGGGAATCGTCCTTGAATCATGGCCCAAGTAATAGGAAGATGTTTGGTTATGTGAAAAAAATTGTCGCTGAAATGGAGCTTGCAAGTGTACTCGAAAGTCCGTTCTAAGTGACCTAGCTTTCCACCTCCCTGTGCTTGCTTGATGATGAGACACGTCAAGGAAAATGAGCGGTATTACTCCCCAGGTTCAGGGATGGTAACAACTTTTCTTACAAGAGCAACACAGAATTATCAATCGTACCACGACATATAATCACATGCTGTTAACAAAATTTGTTAAATGCAGGTTATCATTTGGCCCCAGTGCGAATAAGATCTCCTTGTTATACTAGTAAGACACTTAACTCCCTACTATTGAAGAAGCGACCGCGCTGAACATCAGTACCCACACTAATTAGGTTGCAGCAGTAAGATAACTACCAGTGTGTCAATGTATCATCACACAACACGGCCAAAAACACATGGTCAATCCTTTACACAATACCTGCTTAGCCCGCAATTGATTGACCAAAAGTTTCAGCAATGTATTTAATACACCAGGCATCATTCGTTAAAATTGTCCAGGCTTGCGGAACATCATGAGTGATCCAAATAACAGTTGTTCGCTTGAGCATTTAGGCTATGGCTTCAACATCAAATTAAACTGGTAGGCGCATCACCCCGTGTTGGGTGCGTCGCGGATGTCACCATACTTATTCTATACCTCTGCTATTAGGTGTTGTGCGAACATCAACAAAATAATGTTAATCTGAGTGTGGAGTACATTTATACGACTTATTCTAGACAAACCAATAAAACACCAGTAGTCACCCGATGTAACTGATTGCTGAATCAATGATTGCCTCGTCTACTTTTAGTGAGAGGCACTCGTTAATCGAAGGGTGATCATGGGCCTTCACATATCACTGCCTGAAAAGTAATTATGGTCAGCACGGTTTCACTGAGAAACACGATTTTTCTCTATTGAAAGTTAGTACCAGTGTTGTTAGCCAAGAACGCGGATGGTGTGAGAGATAATCATTCAGAAAACCAACGCATGTGTTATGCGCTTCAACACGACGCCAAACAAATTCACTCGTCTGCATACGGTACTGGTCCCAGCACGTCAATGCTCAGCTACTATATGTACGGAAAACAACCTCATGTCATGCTTCACTCCAGTGTTTCTTCCCATACTTTTCCCCGCAGTTACCTCAGTGTCACCATCCCGTCCCACTACTGAACAGTATTAGTGTGGATGATATGGTGCAATCGCTCCACCTCACTACATTAGTAACTTCTGCAAGCCGGTGCACAGACCTACAGACTCATATAAAGTACTCTAATTCATCCTGATCATGGGATGATTCTAGGTTTGCAATGTGCATACGAAGCTCAGGCCGGAATTATGACTTTGTATAATTTAACTGGTTTGAATGATTCTCATAATAATCGTAATCAGATTCTTGATAAATAAAACAAACTTGAATCAATCACTACGGAACGCCTTTTTAGTACTGAATTGACAAGGACCTCTCGGTTGAGCCATGCGTTGTGTTCATTTGTCAATAAATTTACTGATTTCGTCTAGAGATGTTTCCAATCTGACGCCCAAGTAATAACGATCCAAATGAGAGATTGGCAAGAAAACTCATTGGCGCATACTACGTGCTCATCAAACCTGGACTGAGTGGGGGTGTGCTTTTGGTGAAGATGGGCAGCTGATAATTCAGTCTTACTCACACCCAAGAATACGTGATTCTGCATAACTCAAAAAAGCAGCACCAGAACCATGTTCTTCTAATATGCAGAAACTAATTCCGTATTAGTCATAATCTCCGGAACCACATTAAAGATACAACATTGACGAGAAATCCACTGTCTACATTTTACTCAGACGAACAACGTGTGAGATAACCACAACAAAACTTTTGCATAACTTGTGATAAAACAGATGTGGTCCTGTGCTGTTGTGTTTGTCATGGGTACATTTAGTCAGATGCCAAAGCAAGAAAAGCATTCGAAGTCACAGTTCACACTGTTGAATGAGAGTTGACAGAACCTTCAAGAATTTAGGAAATTAGCAGTTTACTTCTGAATAGAGATTCACGTAGTGGTCAGCATCAATTTTCGGAAAGTCTCGTGCAAACATTTACTGGCGCGCATGTTTGCCACGGGTATCGTGTCAGTTAATTGTATCGGGAAGTGTTTGTTTATTTCATGTGGAAATGTTCTTTCAATCCTGCCTAAGTAAACTAGTTCTTTTGTCAACCCATAAATATTTGTATGCATAAACAAACACAAGCTGCATGTACTTACTTCAGTCTTGTTGTCGTCTCTGGTTTGAAAATCAAGCTCTAGAAACCTTCACCATAGTAAGCGCTGAGCTACACTGAAATCTTTGAGACGAATTGAAAATAGATTAATACCCAGACCTGACGAAGGTGTTGAGATGTCTATTTTAAATGAGGCTAAGTACTTAGATAAAGTGAGTGCGTTGCTATAGAAAAAGAAAATAACGGAACAGAGGCTGCTGGAAATAACTCCGAAAACTGATATATGGTTCACCCAAAGTGCCTAAAAATGGTGTACAAATACGACTTAGTCTCCGCATCTTTTAAAGGCAAAATTGCTCACCGCGCTGTTGGAGCTAGTTAGGTAACGGGCGAGTCAAAATCTGGGATACATTTTCAGCCTCTTGAAACAACAAAGCAACTGATCTTAACCGATGAGCGTCTATTCATGCTTGTTGTCACATAGCTGTTTACTAATATCCCGTACGGTAAGCCAGTTGAGTTACTTGGATAATGTATTGAGAGTAATGATATGAATCTGGGAACTCCAGTACAGAAGCTAAGATAGCACCTATATCGATGCACTCAGAACGTCCTGTTAAGTTCGGCGGCAAGTTACACGGCCAAGTGGACACAGTATCCATGGGGTAGCCACTGCGCCCACTACTGACTGGTGTCTTTTTTGGCAAAGCTGAAGTGCAGTTCATAAGCTGATTACACAAAATCAGTCATTTAAAAAAGTCAATGTTACTTCGTTTAACTTTTAAACAAGATCACTCGTCCTTAGGAGGGCGCGGTACAACGGAAAATGTGTCGCAAAGAGACTTGGACGAGCTGACCTACTAACCTCAATAGATTTGTGTCTGTGAGACAAGGGAGGAAGCAGCAGCACGTTTAACTAATATCGTGGAATAGAACAGGCAGTTTGTGTTTAATACATTTGTTAAAATAATTAGTCGAAACAGCTTATTTGCATGAATGTGCTACTAAGCGCGAGAGTAAATAAACTGCGGATTGAAGGTCTCGTAAAAACATAACTAAGGGGCTCAGTGTGGCAAATAAAAAACTTGTTTCAAAGCTCACTCAGGTATTCAGTTTACTTACACGCCTGTTTTGCTTCTTGAGCTAGCACCTTTGTCCGCCGTTTCTTTTCTCCTGTAAAGTATACTGCACAGGATGTACAACACGAAGGTTATCTAAAATAATCTCTATGTATTAACAGATGTGGTCAGGGCAAGGAGAGATAAGACCGTGTCCTTCCACAGTCGCTGATCATTTGCCCGTTCATTCATTCGGTTACAATGGCAGTGGGCCTGACCTGAGGGTACTGCGGCTCGGGCAGCCGCTTACCGCAAGAGTGACATGCGGCAACCTGACAGAAAATCCCACTGATTCATTCAAGTCAATCTATCTAATCTGTTGGACACAATAGAGGAAGGTCAAAGGTCGCATAGTGACCATCGCAGAGGCTTTTTACTAGTCTCATCCAGTGTGGTAAATACCCCGTAGCAGTGGGTCCGCCTAATTTCTGCTTCGGATTGTGGAGTACTCTAGTGTTACGAAAGCTAACTGCTAGTTGGTAAACTTCAAAGTTATTCGGAGGTGGATAGGAGTGCACATATCCCGTCCAATTTTGTCGGTGTGATTAACTCGGTTATTTTTGTTCATGCTAAATCCAATTTATCTCAAGGGAGTTGTTTATTTTACAACAGGGTCGAGCCGATAATACGTAGATAATGAATTTCAACAAAGTAGTCAGTGTGAATTTTGCAGCGGTTTGGTCATTACTAGTCGAGAATTCTAGTGAACCAACCGGGTAAGAATTTCGGACTTGAACATGGACGTAGACTGAACATCACAACCGCTGTAAAGCCACATTCTGATAGTGTCTGCAACGCACAAGTAGGCGTATACTTTTCGTATGCCTGAAGCCTGATCTGGGTACTTATAAGCCTTTTTTGGACTACTTAAGTTACACGACAGCACCTTGCACTTTGATTGTACCTTTGTGGTGATATATAATTCATCGGAATTTTCACAATACCTATGGCATGCGAATGTTCCAGGATAACTTAAGACGTTGAAGCTGACAAATGAATGTGATCGGTAATCTTTGAATGGTGTATACAGGCAAATACAATCACACATTTTTGCGTTTCTTCAGCAAATGCATAAAACGTCCACCGTACCCAAAATATGCGTAGTTTCATCCTCATGAGCCGTTAAATAACAATACGGAAAGTAGGTCATAAAAGAGCTCAAGTCGTGCTTATTTATTACATCTTGAATACTGCGTTCGCCAAACACATTTAATCTCAACAGGGCGGTTTTGGACCGCCATGGGAATACAGTAAATTGGTTGGTTCATATAAACAAATATTGCCTACAAATAGTGAAAAGAATGGCAGATGTTGTAAGAGGATGCATTAAAAATTGCCTGCAGCTTTCACATTTCCATAGAAGTTTTAGCTAGCCCGTTTGGAAAACGGATTAAACGCGTTTTTTCTGTTAAAGCTCGGCAGTACTGCACATTTCTATCACTGCCCATGTTTGATCTTTGACCATTCTGTCGCGAGATGACCGTGTTGACCACTGTGCCACTGATCTCACATTGGTCAGTGGTACACACTTTGGGTCAACGAAATCCCGGACTGCTTTTTAGCACTTAGTATGGCGCTCAACCAATTTGCCGACTTCTGTGAATTCAGCCCGAATGATATACCATAATTTTGGAGTCATCAATCAGTGTCAATAGCTCACTTACCATTCCTCGGGTTGAAGCGAAATGAAAACATACTTGAGTGAGACTGACCACTTAAATGTGATAATTTGGTCTCGACTACAAGGACGGGAGCCAAAGTCCTATTTTCGGTAACAATATATCCCAAGGTCGAGGTCTGACAGAACAACACAAGCTTCAGTTCAAAAGGTCTGACTGAAAAGTCCAACTGAGTGCGAAGCTCGCTGTATTCTACGACCACGTCCAGATATTCCTCCGAGTGTTGGGATAATCGCGCCCCCGATCTGGTCAATCATTCCACTTTTCCTGCAATTTCTCGTCCGTTGGTCCGATCTAATTAAACCACGGCTCTTTCAGTCACCCATGAAGTCCTCGATCAAGCTGCTTTGGGCTTTCGGACGTAACTCTTCCGCAATGAGGCATTCGACCAAGTGTTGGGATACTCGCATCTCCGGTTTGATAATCCACCACAATTTGACGCCACGCATTATTCGCCTACTGGTTTTATACGAAATTGACAGGCTGCTGTTCGGTCAACTGGAACATCGTGATCAACTCATCACCACAACTCCAATGAGTTCGACCGTACATGTTCCCTAATTACTTCGTCAACCCTGTCATAAATGTATTCACATCAATTACCTCTTTAACATGTCACGTCCATCGTGTAATAGTTTCTGACAACCTTAATACTTTGGTCTACATTTCAAAAGATAATATGAACCATAAAACTGGCTATGTTCATTTGGTCAATACCCGGCACAAAGCCTAACAAGAATCGTCCGATATAACGTCTGATAGCCAGTGCCCAACATGGTCAGCAGTTCCAACTCTGTAAGAAACGTCAGTGTCGGTACCAACCATGCGTTACTTAGTTCGCTGTTTGGCGTGAAACCTGATCATAAACAATGCCGCAACTACTCGAGTTTTGTCGCACAGTTCTACGGACAGCATCAGCAGGAATGACTATTCGCTGCTGCGCAGCATGCTAAACAGCATAACATGCCTTGACACTGCAAACGAATCAAAAAATACGCAGTCCTACAATAAGTACCTTAGACCCCAAGACTTGTACATATTTATCCAACAAACCATCTACAAGTGAAGGACCACTCTCTCACCAGCCCATTCGGCCGTCATACGCCGCAAGTTCCCACTGTCACTGTAAATGACTTGCAACTGTCAGTCATTTCAGTTGCGCTATCTGGATTCCGATAGGTCCAAACATTTTGTTCACTTGTTATCACTTGTATTCTGTACATTGCTATTTTTACAAAATATATGCGGTTTTTGACCTTATCCACCTTCTTGTTAGAATCAAACATTGTGCCAATAAAACTGTGGGGTTTTTATACCTCAAGTCACCCCATATACACAAGGAAAGTAGTAAACAGGTACGAGGACGAACTATGGAAAGAATACTTTAATATGGATTCAAAACTAGGATTACGCGCCCCTGTGTGGACTGGCCGTTGCACGCCCGGTCGACGAGTTAACGGAGGTCTTTCATGGATGTACTGACCCTTCCGCCCGGCTGTTGTCGTCATCCATGAAACTGTAGCTATCATTGTGCTGGAAGTATAAGCCAGCCTTACAATTAGCGAAGATTTTGGAAGGTCTTATCAAAAAATTTCTGTATCCGTCACTATCAATCTGTTCAAAACAATATCTGGTGCCTCGCCCGACAGGAGGCACAGGACAGCCGTTTTTCGCTGAATAAAGAGAAGTTGGTCGACGTACATCCTTGCTATGCCATGCCATAGTCGACACGATATGCAAAATCAAACTACTGTGACATCGGTATGAGAGGGCAACAGCTGCCTGGAGTAAAAACGATCTGGGTTAAACAAGCATGGGGAAACACAAGACAAATAAATAGAAGGCCTCTGCTATGAAGACACCGCATAGTAGGACTACAAGCAGTGACGTAAAAATAACCGATGAGGTGATTCAGAAAAATGTAATTCAACCGTTAAGCTCCCCATGGGCTTCTCCTACTGTGTTAGTGGAAAACGGAGACGGTAGCTTGCGACTACGTTTTGACTACAGAGGATTAATAAAGGTCACTGCTGAGGACGCGTTCTCAATACCCGGCCAAAATGATCTGCTTGGCGCTCTGGGAGGTTCTGTCTGCTTCAGCACGTTGGATTCAGTCTCAGGCAATTAGCAAGTGTAAGTGAACAGTCAGATTGGGCTAAAAGTTTGTCCTCAGTGCCATTAGGCTATGTAAGTTCCAGATAAATTGTTTCAAAAACCCCCGCTATTTTTTAACGTTTAATGCAGCAGGTGTTGAGCGACCCCAACCACAATCAATGTCTCGTTTACTTGGGTGACGTCATCGTTCACAGAAAGGCGAACAAGGCAAACCTGAGAAACCTACCAAGCGTCTTCAAAAGGTTATCGCAATTAGGTCTGACGATTAACCCCGCAAAGTTTCACTCAATGAAAAAGATAACATATCAGGAATATGTGATCTCCACAGGCGCTGGTGGAACGGATCAAAAATGTCGAGCAAGTTATGATCTTGCCTACTGTAAAAAACACTGAGGATATGCGCAGTTTTTTCGGGCCTGTTATCATGTTACGCAGGAGTTATACAGGAGTTTGAATGTACCGTTATCCCGCTACATGCCTGTTGGAGAAGAGTTGAACGTTTTAATGGTCCGGAGAATGTAAAACACTATTTTTTGTCCTCCGACGTTCTTGTTACTCTGCGGCCATCTTATTAATGCTGGAATTGTCGCCTTCAGGCGGCGGGTACATTTGGGATACTAACGCCAGTGATTGTGCCAAAAGGACAGTTTGTCATAGAAAGTATAATATCTGGCTTTATTTGCTTGATTAAAGATCCGAAATTCTCGACTAGTCCGCCTGTGGTCGTCCATCACGACCGCTTGAAGCCGCTCACTGATAGCAGCGACAGCCAATCAGGAGGAGGTGCAAACAAGGTGCTAGAGATGGGGTCAGAAACTGGGGTTCCGTCGAAGAGAACCAAGACGTGGCACTGAGGTCGCTGCCTAATGTAGTATGTGATAAGGTAAGGTGGAACGAAAACTTACGGAATGCGCGCCATAAGTTTGTAAACCGAAGGTAATCACTGACCTTATCTCTTGAGTCGCATAACCGGCGGTTTGCTCAGTCTCCAAAAAAGGAGGCCTCAAATGAGAACAACCCAGTTGACTGGCCCGTGATGTAATGCTCTTTATTTTCCTAACCTCTCGCTTCTCTTTTATTAATTTCACCTATTTTGGATAAACGGTTCTCTTGATGGAATTAGGGTGACGCTATCAAGATAAAGGTGTCAGGATACAAAAGTACCAAGATAACGAGTGGCAGGTGAATAAGCACTTAATGTTTTCTGGTAACTTGAAAACTAGCCGGCACATGGAGGCACTGGAGCAACACCGACTTTGCTGTGCAAAAAGGGGAGTTGTGTAAAGCGCAATAAAACGAACAACCTCAAAAGAATTGAGTTGGAACTACGTAACAGAGTGTACTGCCTTTTTGTTAGCGCCATTTCGACCTTTGTCTGCGTAAGTAGTATGCATTAATTACTAAGCCTGTGGATTATGCTGGGTTCTCCTATCTGGTTTTAAAAGACTACTGCTGGAACCTCTACTCAGAAAAAACCTTGTCCCCCAGTATCCCCAGGTTGCCCATAGGTTGTTTATGAGAGTAACATATAGTCAAGTAAAAACGGTTGGATTGTGTGTTAAAATGTAACATCATTAAGTCAGCAATGAAAGTTAGCTAATGTTGTGAAAGGAAACTATGTCCAACTCAAATGTTACCTTACATGAATATCGACAAGTTCAGGAAGTGGATGTCAACAGTTGTTATCCAACACAGAAGAAATACATTAGAATACATTAGTTCCATAGGCAGTGATACATCCGAATGGTTGTAGAAGCCACCAACACGGTATAGAACAAATTGATGCAGTTGTGGAACACGCAATGTTTTTTGGAGTTTTCACACTGTGTGTATCGAATTAGGTGTTGACTTCAGGTAAACCGCCAATCAGCTGAAACTACGCAGTAAGGAATATGTAAGGTGGAGTAAGAAACCATCCAAAAATGATTAACAACTACGGAAATCAGGATAGGATTCAGTTACTGATGTCTACCAGAATAACTGGAAGTTTGTTCCGTAGCCATGATGGACGATTCCTGTAATCATGAGTACAAAGTGGACGGAAAGATCAAACGTGTATATGCACCTCTTTCTTCAGTTCAATGGAAAAATACCATTTTTTTTGAAAAGCTTAAAAAAACTTCCTGAATATATGGATATATGAACTTGAATGCGAAAACAAACACAGGTTTACAACATGCTTATGTCACACACACGAATGCATTGACGTACCGCATGGATATTACTGAGGAGTACATAAGTCAACAAAAATCGTGCGGTCACAACTAGACATGTATACCTGATGATCTGTTCTAGGTTACCAAGGGGACTGGGGCGCTTGCCCATGTTTCAACTGAGATTTGGGTAACTCTTCGATGTTTATCATGACTACGTGGTTAAATGCTGAGCTCACCAGTAGACAGAAATCAACCGAGAGCAACTTCCTTTCTGTCAGTAACTCTAACATTCGAAACATTTTTGAGGAGGTTTATTATCGTACGATGTACTTATGAGGATGTCACCAGTTCACCTAAAATGACTTAATGCGGTCAGCCCTTCAAGCATGACGTTTACTTTGAAATTCGTGACTCGCTCACTAGTGTTTTTTAAGACTGGTAAAAACAGTGGGCAAGTTTTAGGAATGAATGCAAGCTCGTGAGTCTGTTTCTGTAGGTGGACATACTTTAGTTTTATAGTGATGAGAACGTTTAACCATCAGAGTACTCACAGGTTCTTTCAAATTGATTCAGTGACATTTGTGCTTTTGTAGGTGTCGACGCAGTTTGTGAGGAGACGTGAGTTGACTATCAGTGATACTCATGGGTCTTTTCTTGCTAGACTGCACACCCTCAGTAGATTTTCAATAGAGATTTTATTTATAGTAGCTGATGACCTTTTAACAAACCATTCTGATGCTGTAGAAGTTAGTGTTACTTATTTGACATTTTTTGTTTCCGGCAGACCAGCTACTGGTAGAACTGTTCACGATGGGTGCTTCTCGTTACGTGGTCACATTTACAGAACTGTACATGCGTCTATTGAAACTGGCGTGCCTACAATCGTTTTACATCAATGATCGTGCCAACCGAACTCGTCTCGCCCATTAGCACAAAGTGTGCCAGTTTGTTTCTTGCCGAATAAGTGTGTTATCTGCCCGTAGTTTGATTTCACAAAGAATCTATTCAAAATAGTTCCTGTTTAAATTAGGCGTCGGACTTAGAAGCTGTCGTCAGAAGATTACAGGTTGTCTTAATTAAGGTTGTTTCAGATTTTGCTTATATTCAGCTTATTCACTATGTGGTCAAAGTTTTGTGCCTCCAATACAGAACACTAAGTGTTATTTAACAACGCTTGACAAAATAAGAGTTGCAGTAAGAACGACAGCTGGCTCATACCGGACCCTTGCAGATCGTCGTTAGTGGCTGAAAACGATTTTGAATACTCAAATACTTTGTACCAAATAAACGGTGACTTTTGTTTGAAGTTTGTTGAGACGATTACAAGACCACCATACAGTGACAAAGGATCACAAAAGTGGTTTAGAATAAATCAGACAAAACAACCAGCAAATGTGCTGACGTTAAAACATCCTGCGTTTGCTACTGTACAACAGCAAGAATTCACACATTCAAATTTCTTCTTATTCTGTTTCCGGCGCATGTGACAATGACTAGTCACTGAATCACTGATGACGAAACTTACCGCCTTTGTACAGTAGAGTTATATTCTCTTCTTTATCATTGCATCTGTGGGATCTTTACTCACAGATGGAAAAATGCTGCCAACGGTGGTGATCACTTGTATTTCTCATTGTTTTTTTTACTAAGCATCATGTTGATATGGATCTCAACTCAGGTCAAGAGATTGATGTTCTCGCACAAGCTTACACACAGTTCATTGGTTCGGACCAAACGTCCTGTTACATCATGTCAATTTCACAGGTCAGCTTAAAAGGCTTTGAATCAAGTTTTTCAATCTGATATAGGTCATCTTTTAGCAGGCCAGACGTTATATATAAGGGTTTTTGAGTAAGTGGTTTATGCGTTTCAAGGGTCAGTTTTGCTACAGGATTTGCGTTTTCAGGACTGGGGCATTACCTGTTCCTGGGTGTTTTTCGTGTGCCTCTGGCAGACTGTTTCCTTCGAATATATGGTCAGTGAAAAAGTATTTCTGGTTTTATAAAAATCTTTCTTGGATAAGTAAGCCACTTTGTGGGAATTCCAATTTGAAGAAAGAGTAAAGTACAAACTTTTGGTAGTCGGAATAATAGACACACAGATTAGCGTTAAAGCAATGTTTAGTACTAGAAAGCATCTGTCAGTTGTTGACATTTCAAAACACAACGATTGCATTCAATCTTTAGTTTGATATCGTTTTCCGTAATTCAGTGAAACAGTCCTGGTTAAAAAAAAATAACAATGTCGGTGGGTTTGTTGCCTTGGTAAAACAGTTTTGGCTGATAAGATAAAGAGAAATATTCAACTTTCAAATTCAAAAGTATAAATCATCTGTTTAAAAATTGGGGGATGAAATGTACAGAAAAATACTAGAAGTATTGTTGACATTATCTTGGACTTATTAACCAATAAAACTCGTCAGTGTTAATCACGGGACTTTTGACAACTGCATTCGATTTCGTAGTTCAGCTTTGTTTTGTCTAAAATGAGAGAAAAATTGGAATGAAAGCTGTGTTAAACGCAGCTAAATACAGAAGTACCCCTAACGTGCTGAGTAACACTAACTCTCAGTAATGGGTGCTTGGGCATTAGGAAAAGAAGTTTGAAGGAGTGGACGTACCTAGGGCCACAATTTTTCTAATGTTTTCATTGCCATTGATTACAATATTATTTTGCCAGGGGTCACTGTGGTATCAGCCATTAAGGTGATTCAAAAGATCGGTTATACAAAGTTATCAAAGCTAGTTAAGAATGCATTTCATCCGTTGTCATAATGAGTAGTATGATTGCAGGTTTCCTGGAGTAATCAACACCAAATATCCGGGGCGTTAGCATAGACAGATCGGTTTCTTTAATAAAAGGAGTGTGTGGATGACAAGTAAGTATCAGAAACAGTGTTTTACAAATTCTATGGGAAATCTAGTGGAGAATTTTTGCTGGATAGTCAAGTAGAGAAGTCGGAGCGTCGAACGAGCCCCAACTGATAGGAATGGATCCGAGGACAACGAAATCGCAAAGAAAGATTTTCTGTAAACAATATCAGCCAAACGGGTAGAAATGGACAGAAATATACACGATGTTTTAAATAAAAATCTGTCTGCTTTGTTGACCGGAATTCTGGTTGAAGCACAACCACACAAACAGTCGTGTGCAGACACGAAGTGAGCAATTTAGAGTTCGATTTGCCGAACGATATTTCGTGATAACACTGTCAAAATGAAGTGGGCACCGAGTATTCACATACATCTTCGAATGATTTCGAAGTTGGACAGTCATCGGTTTGCATTCAGCTATACAAAATAATCT
Organism: Paragonimus heterotremus; assembly: GCA_013368495.1. Lineage (NCBI taxonomy): Eukaryota > Metazoa > Platyhelminthes > Trematoda > Plagiorchiida > Troglotrematidae > Paragonimus > Paragonimus heterotremus. Next base: position 50,971 of record LUCH01002983.1, read on the forward strand.
GGCTGTTAAGAATACCAAATGAGAAAAACCGTCAACTTGAGGTGATTTTAGCTATACTGATCGAGACTAGCAGAGTACAGTCACTACATTTATATATGCTTGTTGTTATATATGGTTTAATCAGCGAGCAAATGTGTGCAAGCGGTACTGCTGATAATCATTCACCTGGAATAAGAAAACAAGTTCAAAACGGCTAGTGAATACTAGATTTAAATTAATCAAATGTACTAATTAGTTCCAACGGATGGTTTTGCCATCCATTGAACCCATAGTACACATCGGTCACCGCGTGGATTTGAAAGTAACCTTTGACGTGAAAAAATGTGGTTGAAAATATCGATTTTTCAAGTTCTTAAGAACTTCTGGATCCCTATTTGAATTCACTTCTATCCTGGACATATAAATTGCGCTAATCATGTTATATAGATTGGGGTTACAGCGATAGACTATTTTAAAATGAGTGTTTACATAAATACTGTTGCGTTCACTTCACACGTTATGTGATTGAAGGGAATGTGAAAAATTACATTTTAGTTAAGGTTGCTTTTGGATACGGTATGTGAAAGGATATTCGGTACTAAATACAGTCATATATGACATTTGTTCATATTCAAAACCAGTGTTGATTTTAGGCTCTCGTGAAGTCATGTAGCATAGTGTATGGGTGATTTTGGTATTGCAGCTGCCTTTGTTCAAAATAAGTGCATGCAATACAAGTCAGGTTCCAGGGACACGTAAGAAATGCCACCAGATTTTCTTGATATGCTACTACTTCTTTTGTTAGCGTTACGGTAGCAGACAGTTGAAACTGGTGCTGAATTTGCTGGCTCATTTGTGAACATCTAAATAGAGCACGCAACTCAGTTCGGAAGTCATGTTTAATTAGCCTGTATGAAAATATGACAGTCGTTAGCCTTAATTGGCAATCTGACCTCAAGTCAAATGTATCAGATTGAAAGGCCAACGTTTGAGGTTCGTATGCTGTTCTGTGAAACAGGTTAAATCTACAACTCTAAATGTGTTATACATGTGATAAATTCTTGATCAAACTGTTACTGAAGTGAATGAGTTGTGTCACGCATATATGTGTGCATGTGCTTCTGACGGTGATAATCTTATCGATAAACACAGATCCAGCTGACCAATGCATATAGTGATTGATTTTTGTAATGTCTTCAAATGGTTAATATGGTTTAGAAGGACTAAAATCAGCTATGTGCTAACGATGTAGACTTGCACTGTTGCGGTTTTCACACCCGTTACTCTGACTATATCTGCCTAAGTCGTGAGAAGCTTGGAGATATTTGGCCGAAAGATGAATCACCTTGACCCAGAGCACAAAATCCTTGTGACTTTTCAGCTGAAAAGCTGATTTTAAGATAACTCATTTGATCATAGGTTTTTAAATCAGAGGTGTAAACCCGTCGGTTTACACATCTTCATGCTGTTCATCCTGTTTACATGAGTGGACTATGACTAAAGCAAAATGATATGTCTTATTCTTGGTATAATTCTTCATTATCGATTATTCCGGCTCAGATACACACTGCTCTTGTCAGCTCACCACGTGACCAGTCGAGTTCTGCTCACAGAACATGAAGTAGACCGGAGAAAAGAGCACTAAGACCAACAAAAACTCAACAGTGGTCGTGAATGTATGTGCGTATTTGGTTCATTCAATAAACATAAAATCCTTTCGCAGTTCTCGACTTCAACTTATTTATAAGATTTATTGTTGGATAAGTAGTAGTAGCTGACAGTAGATGTGTGCAAGTTATCTACTTTTTCAACAAACATCCACAGACCAACCCAATATGATCCAGTGAACTGTAAACATCTTAACAGACCTTGAACATACGATAACAAAACTCACCGTTTCAGTAAATGGTTTGTGAGAATACGAGGGATCACGCGCAACTGAATCGTTCCAGTTGCATTTTGGAAAGCAGACAGAAAGTCTTGTTCAATGCAACCCAACATGGTTTTACCGTTAACTGCTACAATTTGCAAATGTTTCAGGTGTCCTTTTTGTATGACTTTCTGTAACTTGACGCTGCCCAACTCTTTTCCTTGTTTGGTTCTGTAGGCCAGTTCTCCTTGGGAATTCACTGTTCCTTCGATGTCAAAATCGTAAGGACTATGGTTACAAAAGAAAGGATTGCAAAACGCAATGGTCAGTAGGCGTTCGATAGATTATGGCATTCAAGTTGTAGTAAGCCTGAAGCTAAATAGACCATATGTAGTAACAACTATACTGTACAGAGTTCCAAGCTCACAACAAGTGAGAAAAAGTGTGGATAAGCTGTCAGCAAAGGTTAAACAGCAGAAATCCACAACCAAACAATCAAGCTGTGCACCAGTAGGGTTGCTGCGGCAGACATTTCCACTGTGATTTCCAGAAATTCGCTTGATTGTTCAGTCTTAAAACTAAGATAACTCATTCAAAATCCGGTGATATTCAAATTGCCAATTCATATCTGTCTTCGTTTTCTCTGACGTCAGCAATAAAACGCCGTGTCAGGTACGATGTTCTGGTCTCGGAATACGGATATGACCTCAAATTGGGCCTAAAATAGAGTGCGTAAAGAACTAATCGATCTACACTTCTGTCATGCCTTTGGCAGGTCCGAGAAAGCGAATTTGTTTGGCTCACCGATTCAAATAACTAATTAAAACTTCAACCGGCTTTCTATCGATGACAGAGCTTTGTACAACTGGAGCTGAACCCAAAAAATTACACTTTGAATGCATTCGTACTAGATTGTCAATAACAGCTAGGTTCTGTAGCTGTATAGCAAAACTGGACTGATCATGCACCATTAGATTGCCAAACTAATTTTATGTCAGCCTGGTTATGACGTCGAGGTCTACCCATGTTGGTGAAACGCCCCTTTCTCTTAGCAATGCAAATTTTACTAGTGTTCCTTCTTCATCAACTGTTATGTCGTAACGAAATCAGAAGAACCGGTTAGCACTCTTACCGGCCTTTTAGTCCAGTCTGAGGTTAACGTTAATCTTACAGTCTCAAATAAATATTTTACAAGATGAAGTTGTAGTACACGTTATAAACATCCTGGGAGATGAGGTTGTAGCCGTTTTTTGACTAGGTTACCCTTAAAGTTATGACAGTTAATGAAGCAGAGCAGACAGCACGCAAAGGATGCTGTCGTTCGAGTATTAGCTTGCTTAGACCAGAAACCTGGTTGGTCGGTTTCAACGTGTAGATACTTTTGATACTGATTGTTTGAGGTTGGACGGGAAATTCAAAAATGAACTTTTAATTGATCTTAATCATTCACCTGCAGGCTGACTTTTTACCTGTCTTGTTTTTGTGACACACTAATATCAACTGCAGTCATCCGTAAAATTTAGGCAATAACGACGATGACGATGAGATGAAGAAGGGTGAGAGAGAGGGTATGATGAAAATGAAGATTACTCGCTGATATTCGTGCTTTGATCTTGTTAATTCAAAAGCAATCGAACCTGTCAGGATGCATAGTCTAAGTAGATGACTTCTTAATCGCATGTTTGGACCTCGTACCTAGTGAGCTTATCGTTATTGTTATTAATATTATCATTATTATTGTCTCTATGTTACCCCGGGGAAATCAGAATCCTAAATGTTTAACGCATACGAATGTTACAGTCTACAAGATGACTATTGTTGTCAGGCCTTGAGATGGGTTGGCAAGAAAGCTGTAACCATACTCAACTTGCAGGTACATTGACAATCCATAATCTTAGCTTTATTCAGATAACGTCTTTTTCAGATTTACTGCTTTCTACTTAGCACACTCAACATGAAAATTAATCAAAAATGAGTAACTTCCATTATAGGTATAGCCTTTTCAAAGAAGTGTGTACAACAGAGCTTCAACAGAGCTTCCAGAATCAACAGTTTTGCATTCCGACTGCCACCTAATTAAGATGGCCGCAATAAGTTTTCCAACTGTTCCTGTGATCGACAATGAGAGATATGTGTTCTGACTGTTTTGTGAGTAGAGTTCAGATTAATGTTTTAAAGCATACTCTTGAGTAAGGTAATTTTAAGGAAATAATCTAATCACTACATGCACTTTCCCATACGAATTCAGCTTTCTCACCTAGAACATGGGTACTAACACCTTTAAGTAATCACCTGAGTAAAAAAGTACCAAAATACATTACGGTACCAGAGTTCAACAACCCATACAGATTTGTATAGACATAATTACTTCAGAAATCTTTTGGAATCAGCTTGAATTTCGTCAACTTGATGGTTTTATTAGAGTTATAAAAGTAAACACAGACAGTTCAACTTGCTGAGATCATATGAACGTAACATGTAATTTCTTGTTTCAACTCACAAACTAAATATGCAGTTTAATGGCAGTTTAATGGTTTCATCTATCAACTGTGTGATTGTGCTGCTTGTGAACATCACGTGACACAGACGGTTAGTTTATGTGTGGTATTCACTTCGCTTTGCTTTTGCAGATTGGGTTTCAAAAATGATCCGATGAAACCAGCTGAACAAGCGGAACAAGAAAAAACAACTTACAACGTTTTCTGATATTCCAAAGATTACCCAAGGTAGTTTCCAAATGATCAACCTTGTTACACAGAGGAACATGCAATTATTGTGCCTTTAAATTTCATTTCTTTTGATTAGTGTGCAACGCATGCTAAACAAGGACAGCCTCTGGTGCCGGTTCACACAGCAATATACTTATATCTCCCAAAAGTTTCAGTTTTTCCTTGAGCACAGTCGGTTATACACGGAGTTATCAACGTTTATAATTTTATATATTGCTCTCTTTACCCAAGCAAAACAACGGTTGTATGTGTTTATTATTCAATCATCTTGAATAAAACGGGTCCAGTGCTGAATTATGTTTATATATCATTAGTGTGACTCCTATTACGTGCAGCAAACTGCCTGACACCCCTGAACAGCATTACATTTAGAGGTGAGACAAATGGTATCGCCTACCAGAATGAATCTAGTACGCATTACTGACAGTGAAGTGACTATTTTAAGAAATGTTTTGTCACGTTTACATTGTGATTAATATCGATGTTGGATTGTTCCCTAGCTGAGTTGACTTAGATGACAATATGTTTACATTTCTAATCACATTGGAATGTTTTGCACAAACAGTGAAACAGCATACTCTGGAACTGTGACAAGTGCTTCATAGTGTATTGTGCCAAAATAACAAAAATCCCTATACCCCTTTGCGATAGTTAAGTTAGAAAGTTTGCTGGATTCTATCCAATGATTTCGCTTCCTATTGACGGTGTCCCCAAATGTGAATCATTTCGCTTAACGACAGCGATAGATGTGCAGTCATTGCATGACTTGTGGCGGAAGACTTTATTTTTTAATAGCTTTTTCACTTACTCTGTCAAAGGAGACGCCCTGTTACTTTGGGCAACAATGATGGTAGTCATTAAAAGGTAATCTTGAGTGGTCGTTTTTAACTAAAACAATTGGATATCAAAGGTTACGTAGACACTTCTTTATTTTTGAGGTAATATAACGTCTCTTTGTTTCCTGTACAGTTGATTTCGATTTACCCGCGCTGGTTTTACCAACAAGTTAAATGATTTTAAAAAGATCTTGATAACAGTACGGCATTATATTGTTATCTATCATTGAAAGGCGTATCACAGTTTACTCGCATGAAAAAGAGTGTACAAACATCACTTTGTATCGACGTCCTTTCTGTTTTGCCTACATAAGTTTCATATGAAATGGGCACAGAGAACTAGTTCAATGCACAGTGAGAGGTTCCGTCAATTCTAAGCAACGACCGTTTTCCACCCTGAAATAATCACCAGTGGTTTTAATATGTTTTTGTGATAAATGAGTTTTTGGTAGACAGAAAGGAGATTTTGGTCAACACAAACCGATTCAACTTGAACGATACTCAGAGTTTATAGCAGGAGTTTTCAGTTAGTTTGAATCACTTGCCTTCATCAATTTAACCGACCATGTCTTAAATTCATTATGGAAGTTTGAGGATTGAGATCATTTTAAGCCGTTTACTGTTAGTTTAAGGAACACAACAGCTGCAATCAACCTGGGAAGTTTTAATTACGGGATTATTGATTGAACTCGACCAGACGATTCTATTTATTCCCCTTTCGACATGATCGTACAAGCAAAGTTGCGACTCAGCGTTTTGTTACAATTATTCGGTGAGGTCTTTTGTGAGGTTACAACATTTCGATTAACACGCTAGTTTCAAAAAAGAGAGAGGACAAGAGTGCAAATTCAGGTCTGGCCGAGAATATGCACTGATAAGATCAAGACTTGAATCTAATGTTTTCCTGAGAAGGGCCCAGCCGAAAGGCTTGCCTTAATATGAAGGATGCGACCAAGTATGATGTTTTTTGATCTGAAACAATGTCAATCCACGGACTCCCAACACCACAACACACTGTATATCACTTGTAAGTGATCGCGATTGAAATACTCCAATAGGCCTTCCAGTCAACTTCTTTAAAAATAAGGCCATCTGTTTGAGATCCACTGTTGCTAAGGCTCGCCTATGATGCTTCTTTCCAAAAAGAGTTGCATGGAATGCCTAAGGTTATTACAAACGTACCATCACTTGTGAAAGGCGTTTGTTTTATATAGTTACTCTTATATGTGAATTGGGTATTCATTTTTGGGATAATACACTTGTACGGTAACAGGTATTAATAATCGATGGCTTCATGGCTGTTTGGATTGTAGACAACATTTTATCGAAGTACATCCGAAAATGTGTGAATTAAAAATATATATCATGTGCATGAAGATTAATTTAGGAAAATAATGTACCAACCATACACATGGCTTTGTAAGCCAAATATAGCCTGACTAGTAAAACTGAATCCACTAAGTTCCGAAAACTTATTGGTTAGCTTAACACAAAGTTTGAAGTTAAGCACCATTGAATATTATTTATTGTGGAATTAGAAATATTTGTTTGTTTGTGACGGCAGTTGTTTGTTTAGCTAACGGGATGATGAACACATTCAATGTTGTACAGGGGGATTCAAATTATGTGAAAAACATCAAAAAAAAAACTGTTTCCATCAATGGTACTCAACTGCATTATTAGAACTAATTGTTAACTGTCAAACTGTTTCAGTTTATTTCTTTGAAATCGGGCGCAGATACACGCTTTGTACAGGTTTGGAAATTGAGAACATCAACGCAGTAACAGGTAAGGGTAATATAGTTAGTATTCTGTGCAGCTTTGAACAAGGCCAACACAAGAAAATGAATTTACTGAACGTCCAGAACAGTTATTTAACTTATTCTGGTGACTGGAAATCAGCTCCTAACCACCGTCAATCTATCTCACTGATCGCTTCTCTAAACCACATCACACATTACCACAGTACCATCAATATCACCTCTGCGCATCAACACCAACCTGGTAGGAATTCCATCTATCAAGTGAGAGCATTAATTCTCATGCTATCCACATGAGTCACAAATTTCCGCCATTTTACGCAATGATACATGTGAAGCGATCAAATTACAAATATTCCCGGCTTCAACCAAATTGAAACCAGCAATAGTGAGTGTATGCTGCTGTGCGGCACTTGCTGTGCCATCTGATATAGGACGCGCGATGTATTTTTGTAGATGATTCACTCTACAAACAACAACTTTTCTTCACCCCTCAAGTGTGTTATTAACAGACAGAAATCTCCTTCTTTCTACTTAAATCATTTAGAAGGGGGCAATGATATAACATCCCCTGTAAATATAGAAGTTGATTTCCAGTCTGACGCGGTCTTCGCAACAAACACCATTTGAGTGTTTAGTTTGCTTTTTCATACAAAAGTGGCGAGTCACCTCGTTCGTCATCCTTCATATGTAGGGCATTGTCACCTGAAAAAGCGACTGGGTAGGTGTCGCCTGTCTGTATGCATTCCTTGTAATCATTCAGACTGCGCGTTAGAAACGCCATAACGGTCAATGCCATGATTACATTCATACCATTTCTAGTGCCTCCGTCTAATCTTCCATTACTTTTCAACCTTACTGGTGATATTTTCTTCTAGACTGTTCCACGACGCAGTTGGGATGAGCGACGGTCCAAGTCATAGTGTCTTTTGTTCAGGCTGATATGAAGATGACGATTATGACAGTGCGCTTGAGTTCAGAGCCATAATACTGCTTGTTTTGAGTCTGCTAATCAGTAGATCTCGGGACCTTGCGGAAAGGAGTTACCCACATTCTGAGACTGCTCTTATATGATACCAAGTTGACATATTCGCTGTGAAAGCACCGATACTTCTACACATCACCTATATTCTGGTACTTTGACTGACATGTGCTCGCCTTGCGCAACAGTTGCGGAACCGAGAAGTAACTCACCTGACGTGTGCCTACGTGTCTCGAGAAAAAAACTAATCCACACCGAATGACCACTTTGCTGGTGTCAGGGCGACTTTCTTCTGTCACCATGATGCCAGATATTACGTCACAGATGTTACGTCACAGTGGAATTTCACAAACCAGCATTGATTAAGACAATATTTCAAACCTACTAGTTTGTTGGCTTTGTAGTTCTACTGGCAAGTCTGTGCAATATATTTCTAAAAAAACATTCGATCTGTTGAGGACGCAATGCTAAATGGACAAAAGACTCTGAACTATGTAATATGCTTCAAACATGCTGATTTAACTAGAAGTAGGGGAGGACGGAATGATATATATGCCACAATGCTCCCAGTGTTTTATTCTGTTAATGCCACTTTAGCTGTCCCCACCTTGATACTTTCAGATAATCCAGTCGATCGAGAAAACCGATTTATTTACGTCATGCAGGTGAGGGCACTACAGCTTCATTATCACCAGTAGGGCCAACTAAGTCTTATAATCTGCTGAAACATTAGGTCGAACAACATTGTTAAATTCAACAAACTTTCTAAATATGGTAATTGTTGAATAAGTGTGGATGTTTTGAACCTTTCCGTTGTCCACTCTTTAGGGAAGTCAGGAATGCAGATATAACTCGTGTCGGAAGCGAAAGTTTATCACAACTATGGTACTTCTCATCTATGAATATATATATATATGAAACTTCGTGCTGAACAAACTAAGATTAGGTATGAATAACTGGTTAGATATTCAGGTAACATCGGGTAACATCGGCACTATTAGTCGTGTATTTATTATGCTGGTAAGGCCAGTAGTTATCTGGAAGTGGTTTGATATCTTTTGGATGCACCAGTCTCAGACAGTAATTTTAACGTGGTGAACCCATCTGAATTATGAGACCAATTTTTCTGTAGAGTACCACATTACATATCGAACGTGGTGTCGTCCTGGTCATCTGTCGTGTACAACCATTGAAAATGGTAAATCTATTGTCCATTTTTAAAAGGTATACAGTAAGTACCAAAAAAAGTAGCCGAAGAAATAAAATCACGGATTCTCTCTAGAAAACCTCCAATT
>LUCH01002983.1:62685-74678 GCA_013368495.1 Paragonimus heterotremus
GTTACAGACAGCCAACAGTCGTGGTCATTTTAGACCTAAAGGCTGCTTTTGACCCAGTTGCTCGTAACGTTCTCTGGAGCTGTCTCCTTCGCAAGGGAGTACCATAAAAATACGTGAACCTGTTGAGATCACTGTATGCCCACTCCGCAAGCAGTTTACGGACAACCGTCTAGGGCGTTCATCACTTTTGTGGTGTTCGTCAGGGGTGTCCGATTTTCCCCTTCTTGTCCAATTTTGTCATGGACAACATTCTAGAGGGTGCACTTCGCGAATCCTGCGGCCTTGGTGTTCAGCTTCTTCCTGGTGATAGATTTACCGATCTGGAGTATGCGGACGACATTGTCTTACTTAGCTCCTCTGCTGGAAACATACAGACCATGCTGAACAGGTTGAGCGACCGAGCTGGTTTTTATGGAATGTATGGACTGAAGGGAACTTGTTGTTCCACGAGGAAATATGAGGGTGCTTAAAGATACAATATTCATAACGTCTTGAATACTTTGCGCTCCATCTGCCTTTGTAAACTGTCATTCGTGAAAACCTCAGTAAGTAGGTTTAAGTTTCATTTTGCAGTTATGTTCAAACGTTGTTGTATCAAGTCTGTTTTAACCTTCTTGACTTCAAGTACTTATCCGATACACAGACCACCATTTGAAAGTGCTTAGCCGCACGAATGAGTCGTTATCGGCTTCAGGCGCTTATTTTAACATTTTTTGGGCTCATAAAGTTAATATTCGCCTCTGTATCACCAGTTACAGTACATCAACTGCAATCAGTGGTTACTGTGTCTTGCTCAGTATAGTTGTATAATGTTTAATGCTCTAAAAATTAGTACCCGAAGAAAGCTGCGAAAGACAGTGCACATTCTACAGTAAAGTAGTAGGATTGAATATAACACGTTGTTGTACACTTAATCTAAAGCAAGCTATCCTAACTGGCCTGTGTCCATCCACCTAGACGAGTTGTGAATAGATCGCACATCAACCATGTGCAAAACTCTTTGTCACAAGCAACGATCATGAAGCTAGTTACAGAGTGGATAGTTGCCGGTTGGATTCTGATAGGCATTCTCTGTTGTTCGGGTATAAACAGAGAAAAAACCGATGTTGGAATGTTGGTTTGAAGATGAGCATCGTGAGTTTTTATAACCAGTATTTCAAGCTCATGTGGCTTAAAAGAGTGTAAAACGGTAACCCAAATTGGATTCTACCCAGCCGCGCTAACTGGATGTGAAAAATTTGCACCTCAACCACAAAATGAGCATTCATTTAGATAGCTGTGTCATTTCTGACTGTCAGTTTCAGCGCTGATAACATGAGGGAAACCCAAACAACGTCGACCCCCCCCTCCGCATGTTGCTCACAATATACTTCACGCTTTCATCCACTCTTCGTGGATTTTTAGACAAGTATTTTTATAACTGACTACAACTTAACATTTGTAGTGGACTAGTTCGCAGTAGCAGCAGCAGTGTCTTCTTCGCAATGTGGAATAAGTCATATTAAACCTGACGAGACCTTACTTGTTTAACATGGAGAGTCATCTTGGAACAGAGCACTAATATATCCATGGCAATCTAAGTTGTGCGATAAATGAACACTTTATTTTTCTCCGTCGTCATTCAAACAATTTCACCTGTTTGGTCGTTTCACACCACTTCCAGTCAGTGACTACACGAGGTTAGGGGATCTTCCACTCATCTGTCTCTAGCCCCAATTCCGACTTGAATAAAACGCAGCTATGACTGTACCAAAATACAATATCATTGCCATGTTTTTACAAAGTGGGCCAGGCTTGCCAGATCTGAGAGCACACTGGGATGTGTGCGTCCTTATCCTAAACGGATGAGCCAAAGCTTTGAGATCGGTTTACGTGTGCTAGTAAGCCAGCATATAACGAAAAACAAATATATAATGCCTGCATGTCATTTTTCTGCATTATTACACTCAGTAATCACTTTTGGGTGATTGCAATCCTAAAATGTCCCAAAACAGCCCGAATTAGTTCAAAATACTTGACCATGGCAGAAGATCCTTTTGATTTTAGGTGGAACAAGTTAGAAGAAACTTTGAAAGGCCGTCAGTTTCACGAGCAGTATGGTGACAAAATTGTGGCTCAGTGACTCGAAACCCCACTACCATGTTAGATGCCAACTCCCCATCCAGGGCGCCATCAAGATATCAACTGATTATGAGCTTACCCGGTGTTAACTTTGAACTCAAGAGGTCTGCTTCTTCGGTATGATCAACACCAACTTATACAAATTTAACATGGCAATTCATCAGTCGCAGCTGTCGCATTATCATAAAAGTTTCGGTCAGTTCGTTTCGAAAATGCGAGTTTTGTTCTTTTCAGGGTTCGTGAGCGAAGTATATACACGCCATAGTCAACATGTGAACATCAGCCACGCTTTAATGAGGCAACCTTTTTGACCGCTTTGTCATTGACCATACACTAGACACAACTAGTCGTATGGAGACGGTAAGCCACTTCTATTTGTGAGCAATGGTGTAACTGCCCGATTGTCACCACTAAATAACTGCGCGATCAGGACCTCTTTCAGAGCTGAACTTACAGAGCTTATTGAATTGGGCAACATTCTGAATACTGGCGAATACTAGGGTACTTTGCTCTGTTCATATTCATTTCCACAAGGCTAAATCTTACTGTTCACTTCACTGCTTTATAAGGTGCCAATTTTTAAGGGGTAATTTTTGTGCACGGATTCAACCCGATCAAAAGTTGTACACTTCTGTTGTTTATTAGTTTGTTACGCACAGAACCAGTTTGACTTGAATGTACCCCCACTATTCGGTCTTGTTTTTCCCTGCGTGTAAATGCTGATCACTAAGACTCACAACTGTTGTCTGACAAAGTGAACAGCTGTGAATACCGACTTCAAGATGAAAGGGTAGATGGAACTATAGAGAAACTTTTGTGGCAACGGCAGCTCATTTGGAACTAAAGGTGTAGTAATAAAATTTTCTTTTAATATACTTAAACTCAACAGAGTGAAAACCTGTGTATGTATCTTATTGAGTTCGGTAGTCGTATGTACCAACCTACAAATGAAGTTTTCACTTACTTGATCTAATGAAGTCCTAATCATACACATTCCTTGTGGAGAGTGTGTCAAATTGTCAAAACCAGCTCGAGTGACCTGATCCATTTGACATTGGACTGGGGGTACAGATCACAATTATTATTACCTATTTAATCACTCGGTTGTCAGCCATAACAGTTAGTGAAAATCTGGCAATTATTCCACAGAGTAAACACGACATTTATGATCGTCCTTGTGGTCCAGGGACAAAATTTGCTATCACTGGATAGTCATCAGGCCAACCCAAATAACTCAATCAATCCGACGCATCCACTGGATACCGTTTTCTCTTCACACTGTTGTACAGTCGGTTTCAAGAAGATGGCACACTCTAGCTGTCCGTGGAAATGACGCACAGGTTGTTGAGTACACTCCGGTAATAACTAGGTAGGGGGAGCGTCGTTTGTCAAACGCTATGTTACTGAGATGGGGTTGATAGTTTTCTTCTGGACGGAGGTCATATATCATATAAGTTAACGGACGGCTAATCATAAACATTTATAGGTGGTGACAAAACTAACTGTACGGCTTGTCTTTTCAGGAAACAGGAGCGTGTGCATAGACTTTGGCGTTTGGTGCGCAGATTGTGACTGTGCATCTATAAATAAGAGCTTTGCAAACAGTTGATCCTAGTGACCACCAGCGACGTTGTGGACAGCTGTTCCGACCTAGTTGAGTCTCATCAGCAGCATGCATCCGGATAATCGAAACTACAACCTGTGAGTAAACGACAGGTTGTAACCCAAACACTCATCCACTAGACCACGGTGTCAAGATCGCATGAATTGCAGGGGGATGTATGAATTAGTTTCCTTAGCTACGGCCCGGTGTTGATGACACCTAACTAGGTCGAAACAGCTGTCCACCAGTCTGCAGGTGATCAATGAGACCACCTGTTTTTAATATTCTTTCTCAACCCATTCTGGGGCTGTGATTGGTGCTTTGTCGTTTTAAGATCAACCAAAAAACAGCCGGTCGATTTCAGCCTATGATTGAAAGGAATTGCAAAAGCTTAGGAAAACAACATGGGCTTTGTATCAGAAACATGGACATTGCATGATTTGTCTCTTTAATCAGCTTTACAGTATTAATTCACATTGGCCAACAGAGTGAATAGCGACTAGTCAGAGGATTGAAAGTAAGTCTGATGCCGGAACTTTTTCTATAGATGCAAAGTTGAGCGGTTGATTCAAAAACGTTTATTGATTTCGGCTAGCGTGCCGTTTAGTTCTGGCGTACAGGTCCATTAACATAGCCCTCAGCTTCAGGGTCGCGGGCAAGATAAATAAAGTTTAGGCTGAAAAATTTAGGTCAGACTATAGTGTGAGATAACTCAGTCAGCTGTTAACCTTGATTCAGGACAAGAATAGTCAGGGATATATCAGTTGCAAGTAAATGTATACTGTGCTTAAATACACGAATTCATATAGTCGAGTGAACAAATAGAGCGTCAGACATAATTCGGAAATAACAGGAACCGGTGAATCTCAATAGCACAACTTCAAAACCATTAAAAATCTAAGCTTACCGTTGAGCAACTGTTGCGTGGATTTCCTTTGAATGACTTGAAGAGATCCAGTACATCATTTGTGATCCTGTCATGTCCGAAATGTTCACACCACGTACTTGCACCAATTGGTCAGCAAATCCGATTCCAGCTTTTGCGACAGGTGAGTTTACATCCACGAAGGCAAAATACATAGCCTATGTTGCATGGTGAATAAAGCAAACGAAAGCAGACAAAAAATGTTTCACTACAGTTTCTATTTAGTTATTGTTGAAACAAACTTGTTGGTATTAAGTGAACGTCTTAAGATTGAAGTTTAAACCGATCGTCTCCGATTTAAGAACTAAAAATATATATTTTTTCAAAGTATAGACACAGTGATGTGACCAGTAAATATGATCAACAACGTGTGCTTCGCTGACCACTCTCTCAGACACAACGATTAATTGTACACTGTCGAAATATTAGACAATTCAGAAAGATTAAAAGATAGTGCAAATTAAAAGACTGCATTTTTCAATGCTGCTGTTGGTTGAAAGGGGTTTTTCGTTCTTTTTCTTTTCTGAACTGGAGGTGCATAACAACTCTCATTGACTGTCTGGGCTAAAAATGCAACGACCTTTTTCACACTATTTGCGGCTGTGGCTATATTCATCAGTGTTTCCAAACAACTACTCCCAACACCTGATGGATTCTAGTCAGCAAGCAGAGTGAAAAATTAAAGCTGTCTGAATTTGATATCATTCAATCCAAATCACTGCATCAACCCATGAATTACTTTAACCGGTCACAGTCGGGGATCATAGTCAACACTCGAATACTTTAGACATATCTCAGACACCTTAACCAATTAAGTCAAACCACCTTATGCCAAGTTGGTCTATAATTCCTTAGCACATTTCGTCACATTTCATCACTGTTCACGAGGTACTCACCTAATACATGGAAACGAGTCTACAAGCATCAGCGTTCGAGCGATAAACCTGACCTTAAGGTGTGACCTTGGTTCAGTATAGAGGAAGGAAAAAACGGTTCCAGTTTTTACGTAACACGTGTTGCCGGATGGCACAGAAGGCTGTACGCCAAACGCATAGACTCAGGCTGTTCAGAACTAAACAAAGACAGTCACAGTAGCCGAAGAAAAACATAACTATATAAACAGTTGGTCGCAGTGACCACCGGCGAAGCGCTAGACAGCTGTTTCGACCTAGTTGGGTTTCATGGGCACCACGCATGCCTGAGAATGGAACCCACGGCCTGTGAATAGGTGGCGGGTTGTAGTGCAAGCACTCATCCACTAGACCACGGGATCACGATCACCAGGCTTGCCGGAGGGTACGCGAATTAGGAAAGTCTGTGTTCATTACTCAGCTACCTTACCGCTGTACTATTGTGGGTTTCGCGTACATTGCTCTAACTAATGAAAAAGTGAGTTAACACAGTATAAATTTCTCATGTAATATTATAATGTCAGTAACCACTGAACTATATCTAAACAACTCTTTCCACTGATCACTGACACATCAAAACGTTTCTCATCTTTTAAAATGAGTGTTGAACTATGTTCTTTGAACTCACGAAAATTTTTCACCAACTGTGACACTAAGTCTAACTGATTGAAACAATATTGCCAAGCTCATCATCATCGGCACTAATAAATTATTAACTAACATTCCCATTTAACTCTCATGCTACGATGAGAAAAGTGATAAACAGATAAAGAACGGTAACCAGACTTTATCACAATTGTAGTGTTAACCGCCCCGCCGTAAGATACATCAAACCATTGAGTTCTTGCTCAAACAACTAAACTGAACCTCTGAGTATTTCAAAATGTTTGATTTCGACAAGTTTCAGGCTGATCAGGTCAGACTGTTCATTTGGGATTGAACAACTAAAGGTATCAGAGGCACGATGCAATTATATTGTGGACATACTGTCTTGAAACTAAACAGACGAAGTAGTTTGCAAATTCTTGTATGTAAGGATTCAACAAGCAAATTTAAAACAAAAATGCAGTGCCCTTGATCAGTTCTGCGTCTCCCTTCAATTTTTCATCATTGATTTTTAGCCTCTCCACTGACATGTTCTTATGTTGGAATATTTCCTGTCACTGATGACATGAACGACCACATTACGTTCTGGTTGGACCTAAGGCCGATTTTATGATGACTAAAATAATGCACTTTCACTGTGGTGCGTTAACACCGTAATCGTCTGCCCAGCATACTGGCTACATGATCTTTCCCGCAGACAGCATTCATATCTTTAAGTATCGGTCTTTCATTTAGGCGTAATTCTCTCTTCGCCATTACTTGTCATTTCCGTTGTGCACTCGACTTTTAGATCAACGGCACATTCATAGTGTGCGTGAATTCTTGTGTTACAGATCTTGTCAAACATGATTTACCACATCGTAGCTTATGCGTGAAGTGAACCATAAGCTTCACGTATAGTGATAACGTACGCGGTACTGAGGTTGAGTTGTGTAACATCAGTCTGTCTTTCATATTCCACCCCATCAGCAACTAACTTTGGGTTTGTCAGTCAGCGTGTCTAGTTCGAAGGAATTGTCTTCAGTCAGATAAACGAATGTCACATGCATGGATGAGTGAGAAATTTTGACTGGATATACGAACGGTAACAATCAAGGTCCACATAAACGATGTCCAATGCGAAGTCCAGCGGAATATTTGATTTCTTCAGTCAATCTCGGCAAATGAATACACAACCATCGCACGTCCGTATAACTGTAATAACTCTGAGTTATGTTAGCAAGGCTTGCATCATATGTACCTGTGTGATCCGTGAGAGTTGAGTGCTAAAGATCCCTTGCCCAGTTTTGCTTAGGTGAGTGCAATTAAATGAAAGTACGTAACGATTAGTAACACGGAGGTTCAGCTACAGTATTCAGGTCGCTTTATCCCCATCGTAAGCGACGGACTTAGAATAGATTATCAAAAAGAGAGAAGCCCATACTTTTGACAGTTAGGTAGCCGATGGGGATATCAGTCTCACCAGTTCAGCCATCCGAGTCCCACTCAGTAAAACATTAATTGGAGAGTTTTAGTTATCGTCAATGCAGTCTGAAGTAGTTTTATTTGCCCAGTTAGTCTCGACGAAGCTAGGTACGTTAGAGTGAACACTAGAAGGAATAATGTCAGTTTAATGTTTCCAAAGAGAAATAATTCTTTCATTCGAACGGGACATTCTGGGTCATTTTAGTACACTGTTATGTTTTGAATGCTTAGTAAATGATAATCTCAAAGCAAAATCTCTTGGAACAGTTTACTCGATACACTAGTCCTAAATATTTTAGCAAAAGACGTACACTACGGGGATGGTATAACTGAACCAAAACTAGAGTCTTGCTTTTCTTTTCGGAGAGATTTCGCTGTGGCAAGGCAAAGTCTGTAATCAGCTGGAAATACATTTGTGATTTGCAGTTTTTGAAGAGAAGGAAGAAAAACATGTTTAGCAATAAACCCAATACCACTTGTCAAATGAAAACTCACGTTGCCCATTCGACGTAGTTTAATGCCCAATTTCCCAGAAGCGTCTTTGTGCAATACAACTTGTCTCACCGCTGGATGTTTGGCTTTTTTATGCGAATCACTTTGTGTTGACCCGACTCCTGTAGCAGGTAGCCCAGAAGAAGTTGAAGAAACTTGTGGAGTTGAATTAGTTGTCTCGGGGTTTGGTTTACAAACCACATTACCGTATTCATCGTAAAAAATATCGTCTAACTGACCCAACTCGCTTCCATCTGAATCATCATCTGAACCGGAAGAATCGGTCTCTTTTTGTGATAGATTTTCTGATACACCAGGCACAGGCTCATCAAGTTTTGGATATCGACTCATCTGTAAACCAATAGAAAACGATTATGCAGTGTATATACGCATCACCAATTAGCATACAGATTTTGGAGGCAGTATAAAACTTATGTGAGTTTTCTGACGGACATATCCATGTAATTACCTCAGTTTTACTTTGGCAATTGGCACCGACAATTAACGACCATTAAAAAAGCAAACTATAATTTATAGGGAAAAACGTGGGCGAGAATGAAACCAATTTTAAACGAAGCGTTTTGTGTTGACTCAAGAGTGACACATCAGATTGCTGACAGCTTATATAAAAAAACACCCGGGTTAAAGTGAGAGTAAGGTTGCATCCTCACGACAGCTTTCTTAGCGTCTTCACAGTCCCGTTATACTACTTACCATACTCCACATCTCATCCCAACAATGTACATTAACTTTCATAAAGCTTTTTTATCTTCTAGCCTTCCAGCCAAATGATGTATTAATCACTAAGTCCCAATCCGTACAGCCCAACATGAAATACGTTTTTTGGTAGTTTTTATCATTTTCAAATGCTATATCAAAACCTACGACGGTCGACAGTGGCAACTTGTGTTTTTAGCATTGCAGATGGTTAGTGCCTTACCCATCTGCAGAACGTATGCATCATAATTGACTAAGCAAGCTGGTGTGACTACATAGCCGCTTTTTAATCTCACAGTTACTTGCCAGCTGACACCACTGAGTGTACCACGTTTACCGTAGACGTCAACGACTATACCTCCGACATTATGCGATAGCGTTTGTTAGTCTCAGGCTAGTATGTCTTGTCATCTACATTAAATTTTACCTCCCGGTCATTGTGAGTTACCTGGATTGTCAAGTCGTTCTAGGAAATGTAGACTACTGTTCTGCTGCCCATATATTTTCCGATTTAAGCAAAACGCCCTAGACACCAAAATTTATCTACAAATCTGTATGCATATCATGTCTAAAACCGACCGCGAGACGTTAAAACCTTGGTTGGGGGTCACTTTTATTTACAAAAACTATACTTTCGCAAAGTCCACGAGGAACCTAACTTCAGTCCATTATAACAGTGCTTAGGAAATAGGTTTCCCGCTGCGGCCCAGAAGTTACATAATGAGGCTGATTAGCTATCTTTTACTGACAACTTTGTCTCACTGAGGTGTTTTTCAGAGTCCAAAGGCGTTTGGCCTATGTTCGCTGGGTAACTTCAATCTCCATTCTCTACTACTGTAGTAACGTGTAATGTGCCGCCACCTAGTTTTATCACACATACCCCCTTCCGCTTCCATCCAGGCCCTCAAACACGCGATTTGGATGCGTCCGTGCAAGGGGCTGAGAAGGATGAGCAACCAGAGCCCGAGGTCGGCGGGCAGTGAGACTGAGGCCACTTCTGGTTGGTGGGCTATTCCGAAACGTGGAACCCCGCATATATATATATATATATATATATATATATATGGACAAGAACACTTTGTGAATCAAATCTTCTTCTGTATTTGCATTGTGTTAATACACATTTCTGGTTGACTTGTGGCTTATTTTTGTGTGAAATAGACATTATTGTGCTCCGATTACAAAGGTTGAACACTGTATGTGCTGTCGCTTATGATTGACTCATTGGAACACTACACTACGTGATTAGTCCTTCTAGTAAGATATGTGTTATCCTCGCTGGATGTAATGTTCACCTGTTTTTCTTCCCCGGGTTCTTTACTATAGGACCCCAAACTTTCGCCATATGCGTACAACATCCGCTCAATTACCGTGACATTCCCGGCATACAGTTGGTTGATTTTATTACTTCTCACTTCTTCCAAATATACATACAGTTTTCTGCAAAAATTAAATTTGACACAATCCAACGCTTGTAGTCAAATCTCTCTGTGTTTCTACATCATCTTCTAGAGTCTTGTACAAATATTTAGTTGCATGCACTTGAACTTATTATTCTCCCGTAATTCCCTATTTAGCTTGATTTCTGCGAACTCTCATCCTTATCATCCCGGATCTGACCCTAAAACCAAGTCAGTAGATATTTTTCACAATCGGTAATGATTGTGGCCGATTTTAGTGACCTGTACATGAATTTCACGATTGTAATATTAATTTTGTGACCTAAGCACACTTAAGTAAATGTCCTCCATTTGCTGGAGATGTGTAGTTAAGGGGGTGAAAATTTACTTTTCGGATTTCAAAAAGCATTTTATTAGCAGGACTCAAACTGTACGTTCGATGTTAATCTTTTATTAGATTACAATGGTTTTATACCCACTATCGACCAACATTCACTGCATCTTTAACTAAAACTGTTCACCCTAATCCGGGTTGATTCTCAATTTTAAAATTGCTAAGAGGTCTGTATGTACTAGTTTTATATATGACCATACTCCAGAAGCTTTCTTTCAGAATATTGATTTGTCTGTTTGCGCAGAAATATCTAATGGATTAACTTCAAAGTAAGCATCATACCTACTAAGGAAGTTCAGTTTTCTCATTTTTACGCAGCTACCAGAACGACAAAACGGGCACTAAACACTATTAAGCGACAATGAATTAGCCAATCAGTAAACGACTGATTGCAGAAAAATTGTTGTTTCTTTACACAATAAAGGAAATGAGGCGTTACTTTTCTCTCTTATCAAACCGATGAGACAAGTGCTGCTATTATGAATCACGAAGTTTTGAGTCGAAACTCTAGTGAGATCGTCCAAGCTGGATGTGCTAACAATCTCAGGAGAAATAATGGCCGATTTTCTAAGGCCGTTTTGGTCTTTTCAAAAATATAGGTGGGGCGGAGCTCGTGCTTTTATTTAACGCACCTTTGAAGAAAGAACAATGTTGCATTTATGGCTACAAGTGGAACTGGGCAGCCAGCAATTGGACCAGATTTACTTTATCGCTTCAAAAGACAACCAACTAAGGTTTGAATAGTTAGATATCTTGTGGTTTTAAACTCCAGTAGTCAGCACTGAGTTCCGTAATTGAGCAAGCGGCAAAATCACCAGAAGATGAACTTTTTTTCGAGTGTGCAACTTAATTCAACGAGATTTTGGAAATGAGGGGAGTTATACGCGTAATCCAAACATTGCATGCTATAACATCTTACTTGTCTTGCTCAATATTCTGGTACATAGGTAGCTGATATGAAATAAGCGGAATCAACTGATGATATAGAAGACAGAAGTAGTAATATGTGTAACGACTATATCGAATAATATTTTTGATAGTCGCATTCCTCCATACATTTTCGATGATTTTGGTTTCTAACCTATTTTTGTTAAACTCAAGTTATCCAATTTGTAATATCCCTTTCGAAGCTAAAATTTCAACTCTCTCCCTGCTCTGTTAGCTTGACGAGTTGCCCTGTATGTTCAATTTTCCACGGTTGACACTAATACATTAAGGTCGACGCGCCGAGCCTCGGTTTTTCGTTGTTGGTTGGTTTTCGAAGGAGAGTATTGATTAGTTACTATGCTTTTGGACTGGTTCCAACATAGTATTGAGAATTTTCAAAGGCATCTGATACTTCATTTGTTTTATCTAATTC